>JAVJIF010020151.1:0-73263 GCA_038442645.1 Agave tequilana | reverse complement strand
TCCTTCGCAGAGAAGAAGTAAACACTAAAACCATATATAAAATTATTTTCATTTCCAAAGTCCACTCCTCAGGCTCAGTGTATGAACGAGGATAGTAGAATGGAACCAAGTGTGTTGGACAAAAACAAAAGACAATAAGCATGTAGTAGGAGTGCAAGCCAGAATGAATAATGAGATCACAAAACAAATAATGAAATAATAAATACAATTTTCTTGAGCAAATACTACATATTACACACACGCGCGCGCAGACATATATGTCCACACACAGCTTGACTATTTTTGAAAAGATTTGAACATGAAAATTTTTCACTCAAATTTAATACTACCTACATTTAAATATAAAATCACTCCGTTAAAGTTGGCCTGCATTATTTAAAATAATAAAAAATAAAAAAATCAAGTATTTTGTATTTTTCTTATTCAGGCATCAAGTAAGCACAAATGAACGGTCAAAAATAACATATTACTTAGATCTATAACTTTAGACATACAAATTCTCGATGTGGCCATTTGATCATGATCTAAACATTTAAGAATCCCAACATACCAAATTTTGTTGGAGTTTAAATATTTTATACTGTTAACTAATCAACTCACTATTTCAGCCGTTCATTTCACATTTACTTGATGAATAAGTAAAAATATTCAAAACATCTGAATTTTTATTTTAAGTATTTTTAACAGTGTAAATCGACTCGAACATAATGAACTTTGTATTTAAATGTCGTAACATTGAATTTGAGGGAGAATGATTCATGCTCAAATCTTTTCGGAAATAGCTAAATCTATTTCGTACATATATAATAACGCATTTCCATCACATCAAATACAAAATTGGTGGCCAATTTTTGAGTTCCAAATAAACCCTAATTCTGACCACCTAGTGAGTAATGGCAATGCCCCCCACATATCTCCATCCAAACCAACATAAAAACATAAAATTAAAACTTAATTCCCATAATGGCATTATGGGCAGCACACATAAACATTTTTTCCCCCTATAACAACAACTACCGAAACTAAAATCACGAGAGAGGAGACCTATGGGGAGCTCCCTTCCTCCTGTTGCTCAGTGAGAGCACAATCTGAGGGAAGAAGCCACCCCCCTTCTTCTTCCTATTCACAACCTCACATGGCTCCTCCCCTCTTCCCGAACTGCCCCCGCCCCCGCCGCTGCTTGAGCATCCCTGGTACTGCAGCGGGTCCTCGAGGATCGAGTTCGGGGTGATCTGGCCGTCGTCGTAGATGAGATCGTGGCCGTCCATCGAGAACGCAAGGTCCGACTCGTCGAACCGGAACAGGATGCTGGATATGTCCTCCCCCTGCGCCACCACATGATCCACCTGCACAGTTGGCGTTGCATGGCAAGTTTTAATTCACAAGACAATTGCCAATTATGTGCCTGTTCCCAGAATGCCCTCCCCTACCAGTGATGCCTGGCAGGAGCATTTTGGGAAGATTACCTTGCAGGAGAGGGAGCAGAAGTGGAAGGGCTCCTGGAGGAGCCTGTCACAGGTGAGGCAGATGTTGCCAGAGCCCTTGAAAGGCCTGGTGTTGGGCCTCTGCTTCAAGAACACAACTTTTGCGCTGTTTATAGTGTAGGACTGCAATTCATAACACCAATTTTTATTTTTCTGAGAAACTCTGTAAACTCTCCATTCACGTACACGGTACCTGTACGAAGGAGCAGTCTATGAGCTTCTGTAGGTCCTCGAGCCGAACCACGTCATTATACACGTACCTTCGTACCTGATCATTTTCACAAATTTCACAAAAAAAATAGTAACTTATTTCCCAAATGCCCCCCGAAGCATCTTTATTAATACTAATAACTCGGGAACCGACATCGTCACCCTCAAAGGTAAAAAGGTCTCTAAAAAAATTTAAAACTGCGTCATTATTTTTTTTTCTAATTTCACCTACAGTGTAAAGTATAAAAAAAAAAAAAATTCTTCCTCCTTTCTTTTTCTTCATCTCCTTCTCCCAGAGGGATGGAGGAGGAGGGTTCGCCGGAGGGGATGGGGGAGCAGGTTGGAGGAAGAGGGGGGTTCGTCGGAGGAAGGGGATGGGGTTCGCTGGGGGAGGGGTGGGGGGTGGGGGGGGGGGGGGGTCGCCAGAGGGTGAAGGTGAGGTTCGTCGGTGGGTAGAGAGAGTCGCCGGCGATGGGGTGACCGGTGAGAGAGGAGAAGAAAAAAAATAGCATTTTGACTATTTTAAAAAAAATTATGAGAGCATTTATCAATTTGAGAGTGCCTTAATCTACTGGGGGTCTTTACCAATGGTGGTAATATCCGCCCCCTGTTAACTCCCACGAGTCAAATTTGGTAAATTTATTTCCAAAATGCCCCATGTAGCTTGCGTGAAACATTGTGTCAAATTCCCGGAATACCCCAGCTTCTTTTCTTCTTCATGTGATGACTGATGAGGTAATAATTTTTGGTGGCAGTGGTGAAAGAAAATCTGTCATTGGGCAATTATTAACGAGCTTTGACCAGTGTGAAACTTGTCTGGAATGAAAAGACTGTTTTACCCATCTGACAACAGTACTGGCAGGCAAAGGAGGCCGTTTACTGGAGGGCAGAGCAGTAACTTGTGGCGAAAAAAAAGGACGGTGAAAACGGCACGCCGACTTCATTTATTGAAAAAGTGATTTTATTTAAAATTGCAAGAATTTAGAGAAAATTATTTAATTTTGAATTTGTGACTGGGCCAAGGTGTAAAAAAAAAGTTACCATTACTGGAGTAAACACTAAATTCTTTTCAAAAGTATGGAGGAAATTTTGAAAAAAAGGTTAATCAGTAAAAAAAAAAATAAAATAAATAGCAAAGCCGGTCGGGAGTTTACATGCAAGTATGCAACCATAAATTACTAGAATAAATCAATAAAAATAGCTGGAAAACATACTGTAGATTAGAAATTTAAGAAAATTTCAACCATTGACATAGTAACTATAACTTTCGGAAAAGAAAATTGAATCACAAAAGAAAAAAAAATCAATTATAAAGCTGCGTGTGGCATGATAAAAGGATGAGTAGAAACGAATTCAGAAAGAACTACTGTGAAATTGTTCTGTTTCTTCTTCTTCTTCTTCTTCTTCTTCGTATTAGAGTAGCAATCCAATTATGAAAGAAAAAGGGGAAAAAAGAAAGATAATAAATTGATCACTAGAGAGAAATAAGAGTACCCATGAGAGAAAATTCAAAATTCAAGCAACAACTCTCTCTAAGATTTGATTACAAAGAGGAAATTCACATGTTTACAGAACTCAAAAAAGCTTATACTTAAAAGGAAGAACTTATTAATTGTTGAAACAAAACCAAGGCGATAAGGGATCAAGCCAGAACAATCATGTGAAATTCAAATGAACCCAGCATATAATTTTTTCCAAAAATCGGAGGAGAAAAGACTGAGAAGAGAATCAAACCTGAAGCAAAGGGTGAGATGGGTGCTGCGGGGCGCAGTGGGGGCAGATGCTGGTGCAGCAGTTGAGGCAGAAGATGTTCTTCTCGTTCTTCTTCTTCCTCGCGTGGGTCCCGCACCCCGCGAAGAAGGTCTCCTCCACCAGCCCCTCCAGCCACCCCGGCAACGCCGCCGCCTGCTGCTGCTTTTGCATCCTCCCCATCATCAATTACAAGCTCTTTCTCTCTCTCCCTCCCTCCCTCCCTCCCCCCTTTTAAGGGAGAGAAGGAATAACTAACAGCTGCTGGGTATTTATGGCAGGATGATTGATGCTAGTACAATCCACAGGCAGTGGCATAGTCAGGATTTCAAAGTTGGGGGGCATAAAATAACATGCAATAATATCAAAATTGTAAGGATATTTAATACTAAATAATAATGATTTTCTTTCTAAAATACTAGGAGAAAGGGAGGGGTCTCAAACTTGAAATCTCTCAACCAATATTCTATTGCATAAAAGTGATTGTTACAGTATGAAATTGTACATCCAACTCCAAAAGTATAACTTGCAAATCAAACTCCTTACATATTAAAGAAAACAAAATCCAATCACCTAAAACAAAAGTGAAATAAACTAACGATAATACCTTACAAACTGCCTCGACGCTTTGACATATTTTGAAACCGTTCCATGATTACATCATTACTAATAGTATCAAATACATCAGATTCGATATATGTTACCAAACAATCATTCGTACAGTTGATTAACACTTTCTCCTGTACTTGAACTTTCATTTGGTTTTGATTTTCTTATAAGAAATTTGTCCATTCCTACAAACATATCATATGTGTTCTCAATTTCATAGTTGTTATCTTATAATCCAAACATAAGCATAATGAAAATATGAAATTTACTATTGATAATCAATTCAATAACTTCAAGAAATAAAAAACACTTCAATTAGAAGCATGGTACTTACTATAAACTGTGTTTATGAATGGTAGACTCTTCTCCGCCTCCTAAAAGGAGATCCCTCTGCAAATAAAGTATGCAATGCAACATCAGTTTTCAAATTGCGCAGACATTTCCAAAGAGTAGTCGACTACTATTGGGTATTAGTCGACTAGGTCAAGATAAGCTAAAGTGACAGGTTTCCGGATAACTGAACCAAGTCGACTACAACTTCTTTATAAGTCGACTAGTCCAGTGATGAGTCGACTAGGGGAAATGGGTTAGTCGACTACAAGGGTCTATTAGTCGACTATATATTCTGTCAAGTCGACTAATGGACAAACAGAGAGTTGGTATCAAGTGAGACACAGAATTAGTCGACTACGGCTTTCGTCAAGTCGACTACATAACGTATTAGTCGACTAACAGGGACTATAAGTCGACTATATATCTATGACTTCCATGGCTGACAGCGGCGGAGTTTATAATTTTTTTATTGATGTAATTAAATGGCATCTAAGAGTTGAAGTTGATGAAGCATCTGAAGGAGGTGATTGCGATGATGGAGCTTGCGCAGCCGACGGTTAGAGCGAGGGCGGTGACGGGGAGAGGGGGAGAGCCGAGGGCGATGATTGGAAGTATTTTTTTTTTTTTACTTGATTGAAAATTTGGAAGTGTTTTGAGAAAACTAGAAGTCCAAGGATCTGAAACAAGATCTCCCCAAATTTCCTTGATAATCAAGAATCAGACTTAGACCTCAAAAAGCATAAAAAGAACAAATTGAGAGAATGAAAATTTTTACCTTAATTGGAGATTTGGGGGAAGAAATTCGAGTCTTCGACCACTACCAGTGCAAAAGCCACGAGCGAGATCAGAAACCCTAACCCTGGAGCCTGGATTTCAATTTTCAAGCGAGAACGAGCGGCGAGACTAGAGCCTGGATTTCAATTTTCAAGCGAGAACGAGCGGCGAGAGCAAAAAATAGGAGAGGCTGTTAGGCTTCAGCTCTCAGCCTCTTCCAAGTTATTTATTGGCTGGGTTAATACTTAATAATAGTAGATTAGTAGGGGGTTTTTTTCTTGCGGGCTCGGGGGGGCACGTGCCACCCTGTGCCACCCCCTGGCTCCGCCACTGTCCACAGGGACAACAGGGGCTAAATTGCAAATTCTCAAAAGATCAGGGGTTTTGAGACATTTATTTTTGTAATTTGTTTTGGGTTGTTTTTCGGCTGCCTGGCAGGAAAAAAGGCGGGAGTAGCGAGAAGAGAGGTCGCACTGCAGAGCAGACCCACTGCTCCTTTGTACAGTAGAAGTGATTATCGGTCGGTTCGATATGATTTTTATTAATTTTTATAAAACTGAACCGAACTGAGTAGATTTAAAATCCGAACCGAACCGGCTCAGATCAATTTGATTTTTTGATTTTTTTTTCGAACAGGCTCATATATTTCCACTATTTTTTATATTTTTTTCACCATTATATTATCATCCTCTAATATTTTAATAACAAATATCCAATTCTCAAATTAGAAAGAAGAAAAATACCCTAACCTCAGTGTAAATTAAAAATTTCATGTTCTAAAATTTTTACACTGTATTTGAGTTCTTATTATCAAATCTCACATAATTATTACTGACTTCTTATAACAAGAATGTAAAAAAAAAGTATTAATATAAATATTATTCTCAATTGTGATGAGTATACTTAACATAACTTTCACATGTTCAACATAAAAAAGATGGAATTATTAGAAGTAATGAGATAAAGTTCTACCACTTTTTGTTATGAACCACATGATTCAGTAAACTGAATTTGGGTGGAGTGATATATAGAAGTGAGAGATTCGGTTCGATTCGGTCGGGTTCGGGTTTCGGAACCTAAAACTGAAACCCGATCGAAGTAGAGCGGTTCGGTTCGATTTAGTTTGGGCTCGGGTTTCGATTGGTTATTTCGGCTATACCCAAACTCTGTTCACCCCTAATTTGTACTTTTTCTGTCCAAATGCCAAATTATATATATAAGAGAGACTTGTGTCATTTCAGAAGGATTCGAGGTTGAATCCTTCTCACTCAAATACAACCCTACGACATCCGAATGGAAGATCTATTCAGTTGAAGTTGATCTATATTATTTCAAGTAATTAAAAATTAAAAATCATGTAATTTGAATACTTTTTGCCCATCCATTAAGCAGACACAACGGACGACCCAAATAGTGAGTTGGATAGTTTTACAGTATAAAATATTTAAAAATCTAAAAAAAATGGTATGTGAGGATTTTTAAGTGTTTAGATCATGATGAAATGGTCGGATCAAGAATTTGTATGTATAAAGAAATAGAATTAAGCAAAATACTAATTTTGACGGTTCATTTTACGCCTACTTGATGGATAGGCAAAAAGTATTCAAAATTCAGGATTTTTGATTTTTAGTTACTTGAAATAATGTAGATCAACTTCAACGAATGGATCTTCATTTGGATACTGTAGGGTTGTATTAAAGTGTTTTAATAAGAAAAATTCAGCCTCGAATTCTTTCGAAATGACACAAGTCGCTCTCTACAGACACAGATACACGCATAAAAAAACAAAAGGTTAGTAATAAATCAATAAAACAAGAAAATTAATGTTTAACTATGAAGAATTTTTCAAGTGCTAGTTCCCCGCTACTTGTCTCTTAGATACAGAGACGAATAATTCAGGTGGATAAGCGAAGAATTGTTTCTTAATTAAAGGGATGGGTTATTGTTTGCTTTGCTATTATTGATGTAAATGTGAATAAATATCTATAAATTTGTGTGTTTTGTTTTGTTTAGTATTATATTTTCAATTGGGCTTTGCTTCAAGATTCTTGTTTGTCTTTTTCCGACTCTCTTTCTCTCTCGCGCCGCCGCCGTCGTTTCTAGCGGTTTTTTTTTTCTTTCTTTCTTGCTTCTGAAAAAATGGATTTAATTTGAATGTTGTCATTATTTTTGCGGGAGCAGAACAAGGTAGGAGAAATGGACTTGATATTAGCTTCAAATCACAGATTGCCACTAAAAGATATACATGTGTGCTGACGTATGATGGTATTCAATTATGCATGGGCTGAATTTAGGATGCGTAAACAAGATTAGTTGCATGATGGGCTTTTAGGCCCAATTAACCTGTCGCGGTTACACTAGCTCTACTCGGCAAGAGTCTACTCGGCCCAAACACATTAAATTTGTGTAACGAAGATTGACTCATCATTGCAACTGCATCTAATCCCTCGAGCATGCAGATGTTTTCCTCTGTCATAAAGAATGTAACATACATTCAAGTCAGTTAAGAGATCATCTCTACCAGTATAATGCGAAAATATGAAACACGATATAATTGATTCCATGAAGTCACAAGATCATCTCTACGAGTATAATGCGAGAGTATGAAACGCAATATGGGGCTGTTTGGTTGCAAGGAAGTGGGCGGAAGTAAGGAAATAGAGAAGTATAATTGCTCACTTTCCTATCTATCCAAACACCGAAAAAGGAAAATAAGAAAACCTCTTTTCCTTTTATCTTTACTCTTTTACACAACCATTTCCTCACTTCCAGAGTGCTACAGTTAATTTTGTGGTCATGTAAATCTCATTTGTAATAAATTGTAGCATAAAACAGTTAATTTTTTGATCATGTAAATCTCACTTACATTCTAATTACAGTCTATTTTTAATTTTTCTTAATTAATTTTTATTTTAATATTATTTTACGGTCAACTTTGTGGTCAACTTTTTCACTTCCACTTTCACATTACCATCCAAACACCGAAAAAGACAAAATATTTTCCAAACCACACTTCCCAACAATATCCAAACACCGGAAAACTTACTAACCAATTCCCAAGTTCCAAAGGGAATTATTACTACTTCCTCAATTCCTCACTTCCTCACTTCCACCCTTAACCAAACAGGCCCATAATTGTTTCCATGAAGTCACTATTCATGAACTCAATGTATATAACAAGTTGGGCCCACCCCCATTCTGGGCTCCATTTCTCTCAATTTCATGGCTCCAACCCCCACATTTCACCTCACATTCAATCAAAAACCAACCTGGGGCAAAAAAAACTTTCAGCCCTCACTCACTCATTGCACCCAAAACCAAGCCAATGTTTTTTTCTGTGAAGAGGGCAGCACCCCTTCCATGTGAAGCACCAAGAGCTTGTTGCACCTTTACTCAACTCAACCTAGTGGGGGAGGGAGAAAGAGAGACATCACAGGGATTTGACACGTGGTCAATCCTGTACCGTCAAATCCTCGCTCGACACATCACCACCTGGACATGGGAGGAATATGGCATATGGGTTTGATTTGATGTTTGGATTGGTAACCAAACTGTATATAAATAAAACCATGAGAGTTGCTGACTCACAAGGTGGTGATCTGACGTGGCATTTCTCGCTAATGCCACATCAGAAGCACACTCTTACCAGAAACACGAGCATGAACGAAACAAAATCTTACCTTCTGCAATACCCGGAATTTCATTGAAAAAAGTTTTAACAATCAATCAGACTGCCATGATTCTACAGTTGTTGTAGACAAAACCTGATATCGAGCAACCTAACTACAGCTGGTCTGACTCGACCCAGATCACCAACAGAAAACTCAGGATGACACATAAACCCTAACAAACACATGAATTCTGCAT
The DNA here is from genome assembly GCA_038442645.1 of Agave tequilana. Lineage (NCBI taxonomy): Eukaryota > Viridiplantae > Streptophyta > Magnoliopsida > Asparagales > Asparagaceae > Agave > Agave tequilana. The sequence continues at coordinate 64,237 of JAVJIF010020151.1, read as the reverse complement.
CGTTTGTTCTCCACAGCACACTCAAACTGATGAATTGTACTATAGATGTCTCAAAGCACAACAGTAACATAATAGAGATGCATAAACAATCACATTAAACCCTAAAATACCATCAAGAATCAGTACCACTGACAGAAAGTGCAAGCAGGAAGAAGTATTGCAAAAAGAACTTCTAATAAGGTAACGCGGGAAATTAGAATCTGATGGTATGATTATGACTGAAGATTGCAAAGTTATCACAAATAAGTTCATACTGTTTCAAACTGTAGATATGGAAATAGACAACTCCAGCCCTCCCTCCATCTTTTCACCTAGGTGTAAAGTTTGATAGACATATTTCTCTCTATCCCATGACTTGAGATAGAACTTCAAAAGCATAGACTAAAAAAAAAAATCCTGTAGCTTCTCCCATAATCACTTCACCACAGCCAAGTAAAAAGAAATGAAACCAACGTTTTATATAGTAGAACTTCGGAAACAGAATACGAAGAATACCTTTTATAGCGGAAGACGACCTATATTAGCTCCATGTCCAGGTGCCACGCCGCAATCAACATTTTAGAGCTAGAACTGGACCAGCAACTGTTCTAAATCTTGAAATAACTCGAATAAACGTAACAGATAACCAGTTCCAAATAACCGAAATTCTTTACAGTGCCATCCTTTCGAGGAAATAGTGCATTTGCTGTATTCTCTTCACATGCCAGCAATCAAATTGTTCCGGGCTGAGAAACATCCCAGAGCTTAGGGGCAAAACATCACATCCCCAAAGGACAGTCCTATTCGTGTGAATCTTAGTCCTCTATTTGTGTACACAGCCATAACGGCTGCCTGGAGTCCAACTTCCCTCCATTTAGCTTTTGAAACCATTCTCTCTTTCGTGACCCAAGGGAGATGGGGCTGCTGCCATGTGAGAACACAAGATGATCACATGTTGCTCTTCCCACACACCACCTTCTATTTAGTTGAAGACAACCCGACATTTCAATACTTGACCCCTTGAAATGACACACGCATCTTTTTTTCCATTGAAATTAGACAGGCAAGGTACTTGAGCTCCTAGTGATGGGATACTCCTTTTGCTAATTGATGCCCTTTCTTGGCCCAGCATACAATGGTGTAGTAACTAACGGACATGGAGTAACTTACCTCCCGCTAGATTTTGGTTTCCTTTTTTATTTTTCTGGTGGTTGGTGGGTGGGGTGTCGGGTTAGAGATGGCATTGAAAAAGAAGAGGAGAAAATGAAATGTTAGATTTTTATTTTTTTTTTTTATGGAAACGAAAATGTAAAGTCCTTGTTTGACTGAGACAGGATAAAGAAAAGTCTAAAAGGAAAAATGAAAAATTACTATTACTCTCGGATTTAGCAGTGACTTTTTGAAATAATAAACGGAAAGCTGATATTTAAACAATAGTGGAAAGGTATGTTTTCAGTTTATAGTTCTTCATATCAGCAGTGAGAGCACAAATTTCCTATAATGCCTATAGTCTGTAGTAATCCAATGACTAAATGAAATAGTTTTGAAATGTAACTAGTGTGTGACTCAGATCACGCAAGGAGCTAAAAATGAATTCAGGGCCCTGGCTGGTTGCCTGCAAAAAAATTAATTTTGATGGTGTATCCAGTGCCTAAAAAAGCGCTATCATCAAGATCTGCGCTATCATCAAGATCTGCCTAGGCGTCCCTAAATCAAAGCAGCCTAAAGACCACCCACTTAAGCGACCACCTAGACCACCTTCCACAACATTAATTGAGTCGAAGTAATGGATAATGTTGGTACACGTTGGGAATGACATCCTTCTAGACGGAGAAAAGCCTGAAAATCTTTGTTTGCTGGGAAACTTGAACTCAATCTTTCTTTGTGTGAAAGAAGTGAACTTGCATAAAGAGCTTTAAGGCTATTGTCAATTAAACTATTGATTGAAGATCGTAAATAATAGAGGCATGTTCATTTTAGTTTCAATAAAGTAGAAACATCATGGAACCAAGGAGCATGTCGATGGGTTTAACACTAACGAAGGAACTGTTGCTCTGCTGCTTAAAAATAACAAAAACTCAAAATACTCACTCTTCACTTTGCAAAGGGTTCACTCTAAACTTTGCAAAGGTACTGCTGCATCTTATATTTATGAAAGACATGCCTAAGAAGTAGTTGTTCTATACATTTGAGCTATGAGATTCCTTGTATCCTGGCTTCACTCTGAAGTCAGGATCATTGATATCTGAAAATTGTACACATAGCATCCATGTGATTCTAAAGAGTAAAAACATGACTGCCATGATAAATGGGAAACCAAAAGCACGTTTAGATGCATCAAGGTTCACGGGCCAAGATTCGTCTGAATACAATTTGGAACTCCTTATCCTAACAGGATGAAGTATGTAATTTTTAGTTGGTTGTACTGTACAATAATATATTAATGCACATACAAATAAGTACTTTATGAAAAATTTAATCACACCTAAGCTATGGACGAAGCACTAAGAATATAGACCATTGCTCAAGATAACATATTGAATAAAGTAGTAGCATACTTAACTTCTCTTCTTATTTTCCCCTCCATAGAGTGCACTGGAAGCCCCATTTTCAAGGATTCTCACCCTGAACCTTTCTTCTCTTTTTCCCTCCCCCATTATATTCTACCCAAAAAATGAGCAACACCCAGAACTGAGCAACTCTCAGATTAGCAGTTTGAATTCTTGAAGACTATATGTCTAACGAACTTCCTAGACTGGCATATTAAATATAAAATCTTGGACACATTTATTTTGTCTGTTTTTATAGGCATTTCCACAGAATATGGAATTTTCTCATTCAGCTGGTCATTTGCCTGTGTCCTGATTCTCCTGAAACCTTGACTGGGCAGAAATGCACAAATTTGAATTGGCTAATTGATGGGGATCACTCCAGTTACTATTTAATTGTCTGTTTTAATTTTTTTTATTTAGTGTATTTTTTTAGTCACACGTCGGTTGTGACGGGGAACTCTTCTTGTAGGGGTCTATATAAGGTCAATTTTTGTAGTGTTTTAATTAGAGTATGATGAATTGAAATTAAACCCCTTTCGTTTAGCATGATGATTTGCTATTGAACCTGCTTTGCATGATGATTTGCTTAACAAATTTGAATCTCTTTGCATGTTGATGTGCGAGAGTGGATGAGAGATCATCTAGGTGCCAAGGCCCAAATTAATCAAAAGTTATCTTTATTTTCATTTTCAAATTAGTTGTGCATCAAATTAGTATAAGAGCTAAAATCCTGCCTATTTTTCCCAACAAAATCTTTCACTTCCACAAAACCCGAGCCTCCACCACAAAATTTCCAAAACCTTAGCCACAAAACCTAGATCCTTTTTCCCTCTCTTTCTCTTCTCTAGCTTCTCATAATAATTAGAGTATGATGAATTGAAATTAAACCTCCACCACAAAATAATAAAATCCTGCCTATTTTTTTAATTAGACTATTATGGATTGAAATTAAACCCCTTTCGTTTAGCATGATGATTTATTATTCAACCTGCTTTGCGTGATGATTTGCTTAGTAATTTCTCTTTGCATGCTGATGTGCGAGAGTGGGTGAGAGATCACCTGGGTGCCGAGACCCGAATTAATCAAAAATTATCTTTATTTCCAATTTTCAAATTAGTTCTGCATCACTAATCTACTGATCATTTAATACCCCTAGAGGGTAATGACAATGTTTTGATGAGTAGCTTTACTCCTAGTTTTACCCATAAAAATCATCACATTAGCTTCTCTGAGACAAAACAAACCATATAGTTCCAGATATCAAATGATTAAGATAACGTCCTTGTATGGTTATACGGTAACTCCCATGAAAACATTTAAACTAGAAGCTGTCCAGTGTAATCTATGGCATAACCACAAAAGCATACAGCATTAGAAAAGAGTTCTACAAAACCAATAACCACCACCTTTTCTATCAAATTATTAAGAAAATAGGATAACAAGTTACCACCACTGACCCAAACTCTCCAGTCTCAGAAGTGAGTGATTCCAAGTTCATCCAAAATTTATTGCTGCGATGAAATATTCTTCAAGATAATTATGTGCTTACTCCTTCCTATTATGAGCAATGAAAGATATCAATATATATAGCAAGGCAAATACAACTGTCAACCAAATAGAGTATGCTCATTTAGATAGCATTAAAAACCTAAGCACATGTGTCCATTTGTTGCTAATCTAAAACAAAAGTTAGAATCCATAGTTATAGCAGGAAATCCTTTGAGTAAGCTACAGAGCTATCAGAGATACTAAGTTCAAATTGTGTAGGTTATGGTACCTCGGTAAGAATTAGCCATCTTAAGAGAACCAATGCCAATAAGTAATGATTAATATATAAAAGATGGTGACAAACCATACTATAGTCATGATCATTTATCTAACAAAATGGACAGGAACAAAAACTGTTACTACTTTATACATGGAGATGATAAAAGAAGAAAATATTCGGATAACTGGCTGGTACATTTTATGGTCTTGCAGTATCAAAATCCAATAAGTTTGCGTCCATGTCTGTTTAAGTTGGTTTTTTATGGTTTTGGAGTATCAACGACATAAAAACTATTTTACCCTTGATGTGCTCTGCTAGTGACTTAGATTGCAACCCACAGCCAAAATGCCCACTCTCCCATCTATAGTTGCATATAGCAGAGAACAATAAAAAAAATTTAGGTAAGTGCTAAGAGTTGTATAAACTATTAAAGAATAGAACAGACAGAAGGAAAAAAAATCAGAAATCATAAGATAAAATCAGAAATCATAAGATATAGATAGGAGGGATAAAAACTCAGATATAATCAACTTATGACTCCCAGCTCTCCAATTCCACATGCTTAACAAAGCACAATTTCGTACAACTGTTTTGTTTCAGATGTGTTTGTAGTAAATAAGAACTGATACGAGTATTTACTTGTAGAGATTTTCCATAGTGCTCTTCAGTCGTGTAGGATCAGCGCCCACCATTTCAGCAGCTTTCTTTCCATCTTGAAAGAAGTGGAGTGTGGGCTGCAAATAATATTACCATCAGTACGCTCCCACTAGAATAAATTAAATGTTTAAAAAGGAATCTCTGAGACTACTTGAAACAACATTAAAATAATGCTGAGTGCAGCCCCCCCCCCCCCCCCCACCACGCGCGCGCGCGCAGAGAGAGAGAGAGAGAGAGAGAGAGAGAGAGAGAGAGAGAGAGAGAGAGAGAGAGAGCAAAGTGTAACAGTTACTGAGAGTTTTCTAGGTATGCCTCCCCTCTTTTTTCCAAAGAGTACTTTATAACTTCCACTCAAGTTAATTTTGATGATGACACTCTTCTAGATACAGAATTCCTAAAAGAATACTTCAAATAACCAACTGCTAGTAACTGAGTTATTTCATTTTCTAATTAGGACTTTGGTACTTCACAATTATGATATTTTATCAGGCCGGGTTCATGTTGTGCTTAGCCAAGTCTAAGCACAGCTCGCACATGTTTACCTAGGCTACAGCCTAGGCACAGTATTGATGTAGAACTCTAGGCCATCTACGGGTGGACCCATTCATACCTATTCAGTGATTCGTGCCCAAATTAAATTGACCAATTCATGCTTATTGAACAACTCCATGCATGCAAACCCTGTCTCTATACCTAGTTAGCAAATATCTACCCATCTGATAAAATAAGAATATCAAGACCTTGCTTCAAAGCCTACAATTACTGGGGAACATGAATTAGAAAGTTATTAGGAAAAGGTAACACTAGACAAAAATATTTATTACATTGCATTGAGTCTGGATTTGTGCCTCCATTAGTGCCTATACACTGGGCCTTAGAAAGTAAATTGCAGTAGGCTTAGGTTTGTGCTTGAATGATTAGGCCTATTTAGGCCTTAAAAAGTACATCTATGGGACCTTCTTCAGGCTGGGCTATAAGTCAGGCCTGGGCAGAAGTTTATCCAAGACAGTCTGGGAGGAGAAAAAAAGGTTGAGCCTTCAATTTGAAACCCAAACATGGCACAATGTCTGCTATTCAAGAAGCTCAGATATCAAAAATTTTCAGGCTGGCCCGATAGGCTGTGGACCAACCTGAACCCATTTCCAACCATTCACTCAAATCATGTTTTCCTTTGCATATACCTAGCATTTTTACAAAACACCTATCTGCCGTTATGTTTGGGATAGGTCTGAATCCTCTTTACAGAACCACTCTTGATGCATTGACTTTGCAGACCTTGCTCAGTTGAAACTGTGTTGAGTACGTTCTCGAGAAGTCAACTTTCTGGTTATGGGTATATGGACAGCACTTTTATTTATCGGCAGGAAAGGAAGCACAAAACAATATGTGTACAGCACAGGCTACTGGAAAACTAGCATGCAGCATGCTAGACAGTTATCCCTTTGTTAAGCCCTTACAATGATATACACAGTAAACATGAAAATGTTTACTCCAGTAACAGGACACAATCATATACTTGTCACGAGATCTTTCAGTAAATAACTGAAGCCAGTACACACTGTACAAAGATAAAGATTGTAATATGTTATGTTTACGCTCTTCTATAAAGCTAGGTGAAAGGATACAGCATGACACGAATATGCAGATAACATGATAAAAAAACGGATGCATACATGGACATGACTCTAATTCATACAACCACAAAAGGATAGGCCCACAATGATAAATCCTATATGTGGCAAGGCAAGACCAAGTTACATATACATTTCCAATGATTTTTTAAATCTAGATAGCAAATACTGGTTTCTTATAATATGATTAAAAATATAATATAGACATATAAAAACACTACTTTTTTGACATATTTGAATTAATATGTACGATGGATCGTGACTTCAGATCCTTTTCCTATTCAGGAACTTAATGTCTCTCATGCATTATCTCAAGACATCCTAACTTTGGTGTGCTTTATTATCCTGATGTATTTTCAATAATAATTATAATCTTACATAGAAACTGAAATAAAATACACTTGGCACAAGCAATGCATAAATCTGATGATTGTCAAAAATTGCGTTCAAGTTGTACCTAACTAGTGGGCAAAATTAAAAGAATATTACAAAATTGAAAACAAGTTAGAAATGCATGCAAACATCCACGAGTAACCAAGAAGTGCCATTTTGCATACATGTGAAAGAGGAACATGACTTCCTTCACAGTAGAATTATAGAATCAAATATATCACCAATTTAATAATCAGTTCAAAACAACAACCATACCACGGAGGAAATCTGCAGGTTGCTCAATATGCTTCCCAGGCCCTCCTGAAAACCAATTATTATGTGATTTAGTTCAATAAAAAATTATTTACATAGTGATAGCATATTAAATGCAGAAAGCAACAGGACAGTGAATATTAAAAAACCAAACCAAGCTGCTTATGGTTTCACTTGGAATAACTAGTAACCGCTGGTTATGGGAGTAAAGCTCCACAAAAGAACTGCGGTCAAAATGAACTTTTGCCGCTGAATGACAATTATGTAACAAGTCTTTCTACACAAAGAATAAAACAGTTGTCTGGGTATTTAACACTCCATCTTCGTTTGCATGATTATTTAAACAACTAATAAATAAAACTTGACATCTGCTAAAGTTTGTTTCTAATATTTATTTATTTCACCATCAGCCTATCAGCATTGGTTGATACATAGTCCATTATTAAATCCTTTAGCCAAGACCACAGCCACTCACAAAGAAAAAAACAAAAAGAAACATAGAAAGAAAGAAAGAAAAACAACCTGGTGAATAGAAGAAAACGCTGCTAATAACTAGTGTTGACAAGTCATTAGCAAAATAGAAAGTTATGATTCGAAATTATATTTGTTCTGTAAATGACCTGGAATGGACATGGGTCTTTTTAAGGAATGAAAAATGGCATATACAGGGAAGTGCCTGCAGACCTGGTCAATGTCAATTTTATATGTGGTGACATGTGGAAATTTCTTGCTCATCTCTTCAATTACAGGAGATAACATCCTGCCTACAAAAGATGAATAACAAAATGATGAAATTGAACAAGCAAGTAGAAATGTAACAATATACGTTTTAAAGCTCACATTAACATGATGTGGAATTCTAATATATGTTTTAAAGTTCAACATTAACATGATGTTGCACAAAATTGAAACCAAACTGCAACAAAAAAGTACCTGCAAATAAAAATACACAAAAATAGAAATATGCAAAAGTTAAACAGACAAACAATCCATATAAAAGCTATTATTTTCCTATGTGTTTTCAGCCACTTATTGCAGTGCCAATCAAAAGGAAGTGAGAAAAAGTATGCACAAATGTCAATATAGTCTAAAACAAAACCAGTATTTCTCTATAAAGATAAAATGAAAGATAACTGTCATAAACTTACAGTTAGAAGTGCACCTTTGTTAGTTTTCTCTAAGCATGTTGAAAATGTCTAAAAAGATCACAAGTGAAGATAACTAAGCCTTGTTAACAACAAGTGCGTGCCGGGTCTTTTGGAAGTAAAATTATCAAAATTTAAAGTAATTGTAACATAGATAATCATTATTAAAAGATATGCTAAAAATATGACATCAAGGAAAGCACACATAAACACAAAACTAAAGGTCACTTTTAAAAATAATTGGGAAGGATATAAAGACTCAAATTAAAAGTGGGAAAGTGCCCAAGACATTAGCTATAAGTTACAACAGAATAATAATAATTGCAAACCTATGTCAAGCATAAGAATATATACCATGTATGCAAGAATGCAACTCAGAATTTTCAATAACTAAAGACAACAATTGCAAACACCACGTATTAGAGTAGTAAAAGTTACTTTTGTAATACTAGAAGGTTGTTTTGTAATTATGCACATTTCTATTCCTACTAGGCTGTGTAATTTTCTATTCTATACAAATAAGGGAGACACCACTCATTTGGCCTTTGTCGTCTTCTCCCCACCATAGAAAAATTACTTTTGTACTGTGATTATGAAATTTTCCTACTTCTACAATGGTATATACTGTTTCTATTTTACATAAATAAGGAAGACACCCCTAATTTGAGGCGTGACATCTGCTCTCTACCATAAGGTCCATAACCCAATGCTTTCTTTGCAAAAATATATGAGATTATCTACATATTAGATAAAGGCAAACCATCTGACTGAACTTCAATCTCCTATTTTAGCATGCACTGATGCACGTTGCCTTGTGTCCACTTTCAGAGATTTACTTATGGTGCATTTGCCAATTGCATCTTGTTTGGGTGCACCATGTTAGGTCCAGCTCATGCTTCTACGCCTAATGATGGACAAAACTGACATAAAAATGGGGGAAACCCTGATATTATTGTACAATCATCTTTCTTCTCAACATTAATTTTTCTCATTTTTACTTATTCTCATATAATTTTAAATTTTCTGTACAGAAGTTCTCAAATAATTTCCTTGGATTTTGAATAAACAAAATTATATCCTATCAAATTATTTTACATCAATTGTATTCCAGAAGTAGAGATGTTGATTATGTCCTCTAGTGTCATTGTATCCACTATCCTGAGAACTTGTTACTGATCTTAATCACTTGAGCAGTCTAAAGTTATTATCAAGTTCAATATTAAACTTAACATCCACTTGAGTAGAAACAATTGTTCAAAGTGAGTAAAAGATGTTTTGTTGAGGGTCCTACATTGACAAATTCCGAGATTTATATCTTTTTATATAGTTTACCATTCCTCTTAGGGTTGGGAGTATTGGCATGCTTCAGCCGTACAAGGTGGGAAGGTAAGCTCTCAAATTGTGTCAAAGCTCAGCCTTCTGTGAGCATGTCTCTAGCAGCCCTCATAAGTACATCTCTAGCTCATAAAGCAACTTAAACATTGCACATAAATTTCAAACTCATTTATGTCCAAGGAACCAGAGTAGAGGCTAGTGAGCTAGAGATGAGTTAAAGAAAATTCCTAGGAGAGGGGGATAGTCATACTCTAGGCTACAGTCTATTGTAAGGGGCAGTGTGGCCCAATGAAGGTGAGGTGTTGAACCTCGCACTCTTGACCAAATGTCCATGGTGAGTGAACATAAAGACAATGTAGGGTTTCCAAAGAGGACATTAACAAAATTGTACACAAGGATTTTAAGTAGTATTGTAAAAAACAACCCACACAGTTCTTCTCTGAAACCATTTAGTTAGGCAAGTGCCAAGCAGTTCTAGGTACCATCCTATGGACCAAGACCCATCTAGCAGCTCTCTTTTCCTCAACACTGTTTTTAAGTGAGGAATAGAGAAAAGCAGTTAGATTTTACCCCAAGAAAAAATTGATGTGAAACGTGAATGGGGCGGAAGCAATAGATAAATTAACTTAAAGATACGCTTCACCAACAAGAAAGATCGTTGGTAGAAATTGAATTAAAACAGATAATATTAGATTATATTATGTTAATCATGTAAGTGCTTATCAATTTCAATGTTTAAAGAACTAATTAGAAACTTTTGTTTATGCAAAAAATTAAGTTTTATACGCAATAAAGAAGTCAAGCAATCACAATGGAGAAACAGAATCACTTGCTCATTTTTAATGTGGACAGAAGATCAGAATAGAAAACAGACTGGATGATGTATATCTAGACTTGTAATTAAAGAGTTGATGTAATAAAAAAATACCTGAGATGATTATAAATTTGATCTTAGGTTGCTTGTTGATTGTTGGTTGATCTCTGAACTCACGCATCTGAGAACAGGTACAGTCGATGAATACAATGTCATCGAGAAGTCGAAGCACTTATGCAGACTAGGTCGAAGTTGCTGGATGCGTGACGATGGAGAGAGGGATTTGGCGACAGAGTATTCGACAGAGATTTATTTGAGAGGAAGAAATTTAAAGGGAGATAGAAAGAGAATAGAGATAGATAAATCAATTACAACTTCCCACCAATAATTGAGTGTAATAGGGCATCCCACCACTAATAGAGAAGAGAATTAAGAAATCCGTATTAAACTCAATTGAGAGTAAAATCTTTTATTGATTGTTTATTGAAAAAAGTGAATACATGAGGCCTTTATATAGGCTACAAAATTGTATCTCCTACTTCTATTTGGATTACATAATCCTAATCCTAAAAGAAATCAAAAGTCTAGAAGAAAGAGAAAAAATACATAAAAAAAAGAAAAAGTAGTATCCTACTACAAGGTAAAGTAGTAATCCTACTACAAAGTAAAGTAGTAATCTTACTACAAATAGTATCACTAAAAAAAAAATATAAGAAATAGAAACTAGACTCCTAATACTACTCTGAATTTACAACTTCTTCTAGAACCAAATTGCCATAGAATTCTTGGGCCTCCTTCGGTACACTTCCATGCTTTTGAATTGGACTTTGAATTGGGCTTCGGCTTCACGATGTCCGCATCATTCTCCGCGGGTTGGAAAAAACTCGATTATGTTGAGTTCGAGGAAGACGAACTCTCATACTGCTCCATTATGTCAGGATCAACCTTTTGCAACTCACTTCGATCTATCCACGAATCATCTGTTGGTGATTTTCTTTTCCATCGAACCAAAACTTACGAGTCCCACCATCTTTGGTGGTGATAATTTCATCATCCACAATTTTATCAATCTGATCAACTGTATTAGGTAATATATTTGGAAGTGGTGGAAGGAAATGTCTCTCAGAAATAGGCTCAAGGGATGGCTCATCATCTAATGAGTTGTTAGGTTTAAATCAGGACCCTTGTAATCCAGTAAATCTTCAATATTGAATGTATAACTGATAGCAAAATCTTGAGGAAGATCGATAACATAAGCAGTGTCATTTAGCTTCTTTAAAACCTGAAATGGACCAGCACTATGAGCATGTAGTTTCTTAACAGTTCCTAGTGGAAACTGTCTCGGATGAATCCGTACCATCACATAATCACCAACATTAATTTTTCTTACGTAGGCTCGTAGCTTGTAGTTGACGTTACTTTGAACAATTTTATTCACAACTTCCTTGTGTAAATCGTGCACATATGATGCAAATGATGATGCAGAATCTGATGCTTTAATATGATCGGACATAGGGATAAGGTCTATGGATGTCTAGGTCTAAAAACCATAAACAATTTCATATTGTGATTTGCCTGTAGTCTTATTCACAGTTGTATTATATGCAAACTCTGCAGTAACTAGTTTAAGATCTCAAATTCTCGTATGTTCACTGACTAGTGTGCGTAATAAATTTTCTAGACTCCTATTGACAACTTCGGTTTGACCATCAGTCTGAGGATGAAAAGCAGTGGAGAATTTCAGTTTCGTGCCTAACATGTGCCAAAGTGTTTTCCAAAAATAACTCATGAATTTCACATCTCTATCAGACACAATAGTCTTAAACAAACCATGCATTTTGAGAACACCGTCAAAAAATATCTTAGCAACTTTAAAAGCATCTGCAGTTCGAGAACAAGGAAGAAAACGGGCCATTTTGGAAGTCCACGACAACTAAAACAATCGTGTTTTCTCAAAGTTTTTGATAAACCTAACACGAAATCCATACTCACATCTTACAAAGGACAATTCGGGACGGGAGTAGAGTGTACAAACCAATGTTTTATTTTTTGTTGTTTAGCTAGTTGACAAATGTGACATCTACCAACATTTTTAGCAACATCACGTTTCAAACTAGGCCAATAGAACCTATACTCGACAGCTTTTATGGTCTTCTTATTCTCGAAGTGTCCAGATAGATCACCGACATGCAATTCCCAAACAAGAAATTCTCTAAGAGAAGCTCTTTGAATGCATAGCTTACTACCCAAAAACAAATATCCATGATGCAGAACAAATTCATTAATTTCTCGTGAAGTTTCATCTTTTAGTTCCGCATATATCTCATGAAAATTAGGACATGACTCATACTCAGTTTTCAATCTCTCGAAACCGTTAACTGCAGTTGACATCTTAGTCAAAATGAACACTCAATGGCTGAGAGCGTCGGCGGCTTTATTTTCAACTCCCGCTTTGTGACGTAGGATGAATTTGTAGTCCTGTAAGAACTCACTCCAACGACCATATATAGCATTCAACTTCTTTTAGGAGTATATGTATTTCAAAGCCTCATGGTCAGAAAAGAGAACGAATTCTTACGGTAGCAAATAATGTCACCAATAACGAAGTGCTTGAATTACCATATAGAACTTCTTATCGTAGGTAGAGTACTTTTGCTTGATGTTATTCAATTTCTCACTAAAGTAAGCAATTGGATGCACTTCTTGAGCTAAGACTCCTCCTATACCCAGTGATCGAAAACTCGGCCGAGTCGTATCCGACTCGGCCCCCTCCGGTACAACTCGGAGGCCCGAGTCAGGGGAGTATCGCCGAGTCGGCCCGGATCGGGTCCGACTCGGACCCGATCCGGGCCGACTCGGCGCCCGTGACTCCGCCCTTAAAAACGAGCTGAGGGAGAGAGAGAGATCAGATCTGATCTCTCTCTCTCGCTCGCCGTCCCCCCCCGCGACGCCCTCGCCGTCCCCCGTCGTAGCCGTCGCCCTCGCCTGCAGGTAAGTTCTCCCCTATCCAGTGTTCTAAATGGCGGCCATAGCGGTTATATCGGCCGGGAAAATTTATCGGGGATGGGGATATATCGGGGACATATCGGGGATATTTTCAAAAATCGGATGTCAAAATCGGACTGTAAATATACATATCTTCTTGTCTTAAATTGCTTCTTAGTAAGACAATACATGCATAAATTATATAAAGCTACATAAAACATTATACTTATATGTTTAAGATATACTTAACTCGATAACTTGCATTAAGCTTATAAATGCATAATCACTATCCAAGTGTAGAATCTTCACAAATGTCATATTGCCACATCGCTCGAATAACCCAAATATCTAACCTAGAAATTGAGTGTGAACGCTATATCGGGTCCAAAATCGCCGAAATTGCGGCCGATATATCGGGTCCATGCCGATTTATCGGCAATTTTGGGTGAAAATCGCTATATCGGTTTGGATGTGCCAAATCATTGCGGCTAGGTGCCGTAAACGCAATATCGGCGCAATATCGGGGTTATATCGGGGATATTTAGAACACTGCCCCTATCTCCCTCTCAGTCTCTCTCTCTCCCTCTCTCTGTGCCTCTCTCTCCCTCTCTTTCTCTGTATCTCTCCCCCGCAGCGGCGCGCGCTCTCTCTCTCTCTCCCCCCTCTCCGCAGCGACTCTCTCCCGGCTCTCTCTCTCCGCAGCGACTCTCTCCCGGCTCTCTCTCTCCGCAGCGACTCTCTCTCTGTCTCTCTCTCTGTCGGACTCTATCTCTCTCTCTCTCCCCCTCTGTATCTCTCTCTCACTCTGTATCTCTCTCTCCCTCTGTCGGACTCTCTCTCTCTCACTCTGTATCTCTCTCTCTGTCGAATTCTCTCTCTCTCTCTGTATCTCTCTCTCTCTTTGTATCTCTCTCTCCCCCTCTCCCTCTCAGTCTCCCCCTCTCTGTCTCTCTCTCCCTCTCCCTGTCAGTCTCTCTCTGTCTCTCTCTGTCCCTCTCTCTCCGTCTCTCTCTCTCCCCTCCACTGTGTTCCCCTCTCTCTCCTCTGTCTCCGTCTCTCTCCCTCTCTCTGTTCCTCTCTCTAATTAATTTGCATTTAATGTCATTTATTTAGTTTAGTTTAGGTAAAGTTAATTTAACTTAATTTAGGTTAATTTAATCTAATAAAATTTTGTAATTAAGTTAGGTAATTTAATAATTTTATTGAAGTTAGGTAATTAAGTTAGTGTAGGTTAATCTAGTATAAACTAGTTTAGTTTAATTTAATGTAGTTTCATTTAATTGAATTTAATTTAATTTAAATTAGTTTAGTTAACTTAATTTAGGTTAATTTAATTTAATAAAGTTTTGTAATTAAGTTAGGTAATTTAATAATTTTATTGAAGTTAGGTAATTAAGTTAGTGTTGCTTAATCTAGTATAAACTAGTTTAGTTTAATTTAATGTAGTTTCATTTAATTGAGTTTAATTTAATGTTTTTTTAATTTAGTTAATTTTAGTTTTAATTTAATTAACAGATAATTTTTTTAAATTTCAGTATGGCTCCAAAGCAACGCGATATTGGATGGGAACATGGTACCCCTATTGGTGGAAGTAGAAAAACTTGTGAAGTGCAATTATTGTGGGAAACAAGTCCATGGTGGTATCACTAGATTGAAGCAGCATATAGCACATGTACCCGGTCAGGTGGAAGGATGCTTGCGAGTATCAAAAGAGATATCTCAAATAATGTGACATCTTTCTGAAGGTAACAAAGAAAGAGCGGCCATAAAATCTAAAAAAGAGCGACTTATGAGATCTTTAAGTGAGGAAGATTTCTATGATGTGACCAAAGAAGATTCTGATAATGAAATTGAAGTTGGTGGTTTAGAAGGAGTTGAAAGAAGACAACTGAAACAAGCCATGAAAGAAAGTCGTGAAATGGCTTGGAGATCGGCAGAAGGAGTTGATATTGGTGGCAGTAGTTCACAGCCTTCAGGATCAGGGAGTAACCGTGAATTGCGTCGGAGTATGACTATGAGAGAAGCTGAAATTCCAGCTCGTGGTATTGATCCTTACATGTTCCCAACAAAACAGAATCAATCAAAAGCATGTTCTCAACTGAGAATATGAAAAAAGTTGAGAAATCCGTGGCGAAGTTCTTTCACTACAATGCAATACCATTCAATGCAGCTGATAGTGGTCCTTACTACCAAGCCATGATTAATACTATTGCAGGCAGGTCCAGGTGTAAAGGCCCTACAGGGTACCAGATTGGCAATCTCTATTTAGAGGAGGAAGTGAAAGAAATTGGAGTATATATTGCTTCAATAAAAACAAAATGGCCGCAGTATGGTTGCACGATCATGTGTGATGGATGGAGTTCTCATAATAGAAAGCCTATTGTTAATTTCATGATTTATTGTGATAGAAGCATGATCTACCATACTTCTGTTGATACCACTAATATCTCGAAGACTGCTGAGTATATATTCTCGCTAATGGATAAAGTTGTTGATGAAGTTGGCGAAGAAAATATCGTGCAGGTTGTAACAGATAATGAGGCAAGTTTCAAAACAGCTGGTCACATGTTGATGGAGAAGAGAAAACATTTGTTTTGATCTCCCTGTGCAGCACATTGCATTGATTTGATGCTTGAAGATATTGGCTCTTTGAAATCAGTCAAGGAGACATTGGATGATGCTAGGTGATCACATCATCATTTACAATAGCCTCAAAGTGGTGAATTTAATGAAGCTATATACCAAAGATAGAGATTTGTTGAGACCAGGTATAACACGGTTTGCCACCGAGTTTATTTCTATTGAAAGCCTTATTCGCTATGAGCAAGATTTGAAAAGAATGTGCACGACTACCGAATGGCGTGAATTCAACAAGGAAAGGAGTAGAAGAAGTGTGCGAGATAAGGTTTCTAATCTCATTCTGACTGACCAGTTTTGAAAGAAGGCAAGAGAGGTCCAAAACATTATGGATCCTCTTGTTAGAGTCTTGAAGATAGTGGACCAGGACAAGAAACCTACACTATCTATTATATATGAAGCTATGGATAGAGCAAAATTGGCTATAAAGGCCTCAAATAAGAACTGGAAGAAGTACTGGGACATCATTGATAGAAGATGGGAGGGACAATTGCATATACACTTGCATGCTGCTGGTAATTCATTTGCCTAGAAATCATATTTGTTGACTAGAAATTGAAACTGTCATATCATAACAATCGTTTGCTTACATTATTGCAGCATATTTTTTAAATCCAGCACTCCAATATTCAAAAAACTTTTCTACACATCCAGAAGTGAGATATGGATTAAAGGAGGTCATTAAAAGATTGGAGCCAGATTTGACTAAACAAGCAAGAGCTATTAATGAGGTAATAATAATTTATTTATTTCATCGATATAATGTTATGAAAATATTAACACGTGTGATGTGTATTCTCACAGATAAAATTATTTGTGGATGGAGTTGGAGAATTTGGAAGCTCACTAACTAGAAGAGCAGTGCAACAATCTCTTCCAGCTGATTGGTGGATTAATTATGGCGAAGAAACTCCCAATCTGCAGAAAATTGCCATCAAAGTCTTAAGCCAAACATGTTCTTCATCGGGTTGTGAAAGAAATTGGAGCACGTGGTCGCTAATTCATACAAAACTGCGCAACCGGTTGGCAATGAAAAAGTTACATAAACTAGTATTTGTGCATTACAATATGCGGTTGCGAGTAAGAAACTTGACATGCAAAAGCGACACTGATGATTATTACAACCCAATTGATCTGAACAATATTTTCAATGATGATATTTTGGATGAGTGGATTCGTGAGGGAGAACAGCCGATGTTACCACCAGATGACTTGGTTGGTTAGATGAAGGTATTCGTCATACTGACGAAAGTGGCGGTGATGATGGTGATGGCGGTGATGATGACAGCGGTGATGGTGGTGGCGATGATGGTGGTGAGGGTGATGGTGGTGAGGGTGATGGCGGCAGTGATGGTGGTGATGGTGGTGATGGTGGTAATGTTGAAGATACTAATGGTGTTGGTGGAAGCCAACGAGATGATACTTTAACATGGGATTCACAATATTATGCCACACAAGATACAGATCATGGAGGCCGGGCGGGGATTTCACAGCAGCGTAGGCATTTGGATCGGTTGGTCGAATTTAGTTCTAGCGATGATTATTCGAGTGGACATGATAACTACTCACATGGTCATCATAGTCTTGAAGGCCATTTACAGGGGTTGGGTTTGACATCTGGCCAATATTCTGGCGCTGATTATTCTAGCACTGGTGAATACTCTACTAGCAGCACTGAATATCGAGGTTTTGGGTATTATCACCATGGAGCTGATATTGCACAACCCCTACCGCCATATTACTCTGATAGTGGATCCTCTGGCCAATCATCTCAGACTACAGGATCTCACCCACAAACATATCATTATCCTTATGGAAACTATATGCCTGGTTTCTATACTTATCGCGGGCCAGATGATAATGATGATTTGGAGCCTCCTCGTAATTCAATGTGGAAATGACTATATTAGCAGGTACTTATGAATTATTTTGTGCAATTTACTATATTATGCATGTATTTTGATATTTTTCTACCGACGACGCTTGTATTTATGCTTTCACGTTATGTTTTGAGTGTTAGGTGATATGTTTTGAATATGTGATGCATGAATTTGGATGTTTACATTTTTTATGATTTGTCATGATTTTTTCATAATTTTTTTGGCGCTCTATGTAGCGTTTTTTGCGTATCGCCCGAGTCTGATCCGAGTCGCCGAGACCGATCCGTCTCGGTGCCGGCCGAGTCGGCGGCCGAGACCGAGACTTTGAACCATGCCTATACCTATGCCGAATGCGTCACATGCCACTTCAAAAATCTTTAAAAAATCAGGGAGACGCATAACTGGGGCACTGATCATTCTTGCCTTAATCTCAACGTTTTAGTAACAACATTAGACCATGCAAACTCACCTTTCTTTAGACAGTCCTTAATAAGGGTCATGACAGAGTTGAACCCTTTTATAAACCGTCAGTAAAAGGTAGCAAGTCTGTGGACACTTCTCATCTCACGGATGGTCTTTGGTTCCGGCCATTCCTCAATGGCTCTCACTTTTTCGGGATCTGCAGAAACTCCGTTCGAAGAAACAACAAAGCCTATAAAGTGAACTTGTATTGCAAGAAAGACACACTTCTTCGGGTTAGCATAAAATTCTTCCTTTTTCAACACAGTACAAACTTGTCATAGGTGGTCTAAATGTTGCTCACGAGAGTGGCTATAAATGAGGATATCATCAAAGTATACTACAAGAAATTTTCCCATAAAGGGTCGTAGTACTTAAGTCATCATTTGCATAAATGTACTCGGAGTATTGGTCAATCCAAAAGGCATAACCATCCATTCATATAGTCCATCTTTTGTCTTGAAAGTCGTCTTCCATTCATCTCCTGGACGAATACGGATTTGGTGATAACCACTCTTAAAATCTATCTTAGAAAAGATTGTGACACCAGACATCATATCCAGCATATCATCCAACCTCGGAATGGGAAAGCGATACTTGATTGTAATTTTGTTAATCACTCTACTATCCACGCACATACGCCATGATCCATCTTCTTTGGCGTTAATAATGCAGGGACCGCACATGGGTTCATGCTTTCTCTAATGAAACCCTTTTCTACTAATTCATCGACTTGCCTCTTGAGCTCAACATGCTCGGTTGAGTTCATTCGATAATGTGACAAGTTTGGTAGACTTGATTCGGGTATCAGATCGATAGCGTGTTGGATGTCGTGCATCGGTGGTAACCTATTCGGAAGGTCTTCGGGGAAGACATCACTAAACTTCACAATCACGAGGGTGACTTCTGGAGGAATTGCTATTCGGCATTTTAACCACTTCTCTAGCAGCTAGGATCATGAATGGGGCACCGTTCTTGAGTTCTTGTTCATGTTCTGTTGCACTGATCAAATTAACTACTTTCGACTTATTCAGTGCATTAAGTTTAGGCTTTTTAGCTATAGGTCGATAGGATGTCAATTTAATTTTCTTACCCTCATGCTCAAATCGACACATGTTTAATCGACCATGAATGGTAACATCATTGTCATAGAGACATGATCATCCTAATATGATTTGACCTACATCCATCGTAACCACATCACACCATATCTTATCTTTATAAACATCAAACTCAATCAGGACAAGACACCGTTGTTTCACATTTAGGGCCGTTGAGTTGATCCATGACACATTATATGGATGGGGATAAGGTTCAGCCTTCCATCCAAACTTCTCAATCATTTTGGACGATACTGCATTGACACAACTTCCACTATCCACTATTACTTTCCAATTCTTGTCTCTAATCTTAATGAATGTGTGAAAGATAGTAGTTCTTCTTCAATCGTCCTTCTCTTGTGAGAACACACACCGGACAACAAATATATAATTTGAAGGTGTGACTTGAATATAGTTACATTCAACATCAGAACCTTCTTGATCATAATCGGAATCGTCATCTTCATTTATGTTTGGGTGATATGTAACTTCCTCATCATCAGACTCGGGAGCTTGTGTGAGAACTCCATTAATGAAGTTGATCTTCATTTCGCTAGGACAGTTAGCAGCGATGTAACCATAATCTTGACATCTATAACACTTAGTGGAGACACTAAATTTGAAAAAACTTTGCTCGGAGAGTTTGCTATGATCATCACTTTGTTTTCCTTTGAAGTTATTTTTTCGGGAGGAGGATTGGGTGCCAGACTTGTTGAACTGAGAAGAAGAGAAAATCCTAGTCACACTCAATTTTGAATCGAAACTCCTAGTATTATAGTTAGACCTTAGAGAATGTAGATCTTGAACTATGGTGCAAGCTTTCTCTAATTCGGTGACTTCTCTAACTAACAATTCGGTTCGCAAGTCTTCTCTAAGTTCGGCTCTAAACCTAGAAAGGATTTAAGCTTGTCCTTTCTTACTGAAGATACTGCATCTAATGAGAAACTCATCGAATTTTGCAACATACTCCTTTGCTGATTTATTGTCTTTACTGTATTGATGCCACTTGTCCATAGGACGATCACTAAATGATGGTGGCACATACTTACCTTTCAGCTCATCCTTCATCATATCCCACGTTTCAATAGGTCGTTGAAGTCAGGATGTGTGTATGTTCTCTAAATTAGTCCAGTACTGACTAGCTTGACCGGTCAGTTTCATGGCAGTGAACTTAATTTTTCTCAGCTCCGTGAGATTGTACCATGTAAAGTACTTATCTAGTTGGAGTGTCCAATCTAAGAAAAATTATAGGTCATGACGTCCATCAAAGGTGGGAACATCGATCTTGATGTTCTTCAAATATTGATCATCGGGATTGAGTGGGTTATCAGTGAATTTTCTCCAGCAGTGGAGGACTCTTGACAAGATATTTATTTTACTTACTCTTTAGTTTCATGTAGATCAGCTCGAGTCTGAGCCATATCGTGGGTCAATACTTCAAGTTTAGCCATAAGATCAGCTAGGGTAAGTTGAGAGGTCATGGAATCAGTGTTGGGTTCACTAACTTATTCACGTAAATATGAAATACCACTACGAGTTGGCATGCAATGAATAAGTCCAAATATGAATGCAACTCTATACTATTTTTTTATTTTGTTTTTGAAAAAAAAATTATTTTCTAAAATTGTCGGGTCAGTCAAACCCCAAATTTTACCAGTCCAATTAACAAGGTCGGCGCAACTTCGGTGGAAAGTTTTTCGCACTTGGCGTTCCTTAATTACAGAACCACGTTGAGTACCCTTCCTTAGACACCAATCGTACGGAATTTCAGAGAAAGACTTACTTTCATGATTTCCTAATTTACACTAATTTTTTTCTTTTGGGTTTTGAATAAAATCTAACTAGAAGGAAAAAAAAGCAAATAAATGTCGCTAACATGCAAATCCTACCTAATTGTGCTCTGATACCAAACTGATGTGAAACGTGTATGGGGCGGAAGCAATAGATAAATTAACTTAAAAATGTGTTTCACCAACAAGAAAGATCGTTGATAGGAATTAAATTAAAACAGATAATATTAGATTATGCTATGTTGATCATGCAAGTGCTTATCAATTTCAATGTTTAAAAAACTAATTAAAATTTATGCAGGAAATCGAAATCTATACGCAATAAAGAAGTCAACCAATCACAATGAAGAAACAGAATCATTTGCTCAATTTTAATGTGGACAGAAAATCAGAATAGATAACAGACTGGATGATGTATATCTAGACTTGTAATTAAAGAGTTGCTATAATAAGAAAAATATCTGAGATAATTGTAATTTTATCTTAGCTTGCTTGTTGATTGTTGGTTGATCTCTGAAATCACGCATCTGAGAACAGGTAGAGTCGACGAATACAGTGTCGTCGAGGAGTTAAGGCGCTCATGCAGATGAGGCTGAAGTTGCTGGATGCGTGACGATGGAGAGAGGGATTTGGCGACGAAGTATTCGACAGAGATTTATTTGAGAGGAAGAAATTTAAAGGGAGATAGAGAGGGAATAGAGATAGATAAATCAATTATAGCTTCCCACCAATAATTGAGTCTAATAGGGCATCTCACCACTAATAAGAAGAGGATTGAGAAATCTGTATTAAACTCAATTGAGAGTAAAAGTTTTTATTGATTGTTCATTGAAAAAGTGAATACATGGGGTCTTTATATAGGCTACAAAATTGTATCTCCTACTTCTATTTGAATTACATAATCCTAATCCTAAAAGAAATCAAAAGTCTAAAGTAGTAATCTTACTATAAAGTAAAGTAGTAATCTTACTATAAAAAGAATACATAAAAAAGAAAAGAGAAAAATACATAAAAAGAAAAAAGTAGTATCCTACGACAAGGCAAAGTAGTAATCCTACTATAAAGTAAAGTAGTAATCTTACTACAAATTGTACTACTAAAAACAAAAATATAAGAAATAGAAACTAGAACTCCTAATACTACTCTGAATTTACAAC
Organism: Agave tequilana; assembly: GCA_038442645.1. Taxonomy (NCBI): domain Eukaryota; kingdom Viridiplantae; phylum Streptophyta; class Magnoliopsida; order Asparagales; family Asparagaceae; genus Agave; species Agave tequilana. The sequence continues at coordinate 41,703 of JAVJIF010020151.1, read as the reverse complement.
TTCTTCTAGAACCAAATTGCCATAGAATTCTTGGGCCTCCTTCGGTACACTTTCCATACTTTTGAATTGGGTTTTGAATTGGGCTTCGGCTTCACGATGTCCGCATCAAAAATGCATGCATGCTTCTCTAAATTGCCCATAAAAGCAAACGACCATGTAGTAATGTTATGAAGTGAGGGATCAAGACATATCATGTACTAACATTGTGCTTATTTGGGTGGTTTCTCAAAATATGATTTTCTTTTTCATCTCTTTTTTGGTACTTCCGTAACCTGGCTTGAACATGGAACCTCTCATTAACCCAACCCCATAATTTACCAGTTGTGGGATTCACAGTCTATTCCGATGGTTCGACTCATCCAAAATGTATACTAGTAGGACATCATTGCATCATATGTCAATACACGTGTGCACGAATCACATGAAAACATTGTTATGAAAAGCAATGCAAATGTGAATCAATACAATTATCCACAAGAGTCATTATAATCCATACGCATTGATCAAAACCCGCATACAGCACATCTCAAAGATTAGAGAACATCAGTCAAATTAACTCAAAAACAAAAACTTACAAGGTCCACACCAGACGGCCGTGAAGTAGAAAATCGCAGGCAACTTCTCATCTGCAACCAAAATTTTCATAACTCATAAACAGAACCCATTTTCTCATAAATCATAATAGCAAACAAATAAAGAAAAAATCTCACTGACCCTGAACCTTGCTGAATGCAGTGTTGAACCCTTGTTCAGACCCAATAAGCACGATATTGGATGAACCTGCCAACCAATTGAAAAACCCATAAAAACCCAGAAATCATAACTGATGAGTAACAAAAGAAACATATCAAAACTGGTAAGATCACTCACTTGGGGCTGAAGAGAATGCCCTTGAATAGAAAAGGAAAGGGTTTTTTTGGGGGGAAAGAGAGGGTTTTGGCTGTGAGAGAGAGGGAGTGAGATTGGAAGTGGGAGAAGGGTTGGAAGTGCAGAGATCGGGGGTTTGGGATGTGGGTTTGCTTGAGAGGAAGAGGGCGGAGGAGAGAAGGTCGCAACAGAGAAGAAAATTTTGGTGCCATTTTTTTTTGTTCTTGTCTCTCTCTCTCTCTCTGCCCTTTGTTCTTCTCTTTACCTTTATTCAGTCTAGAGCCCAATTAATTATGGGCCAAATTTAAAGCCCAAATATTATGGAATGCAGGCCCAACGAACAATAGGTGATGAATGAAGCGTATCTTAATGGTAAAAGAGAAGAGTTCATTGACGCATCATATAAAAAATTGAGAGAGAGAGAGAGAGAGAGCATATGGCATCATGCAAAGCAAGAGCTTTGCTTACGAAGGAATTATATACATCTTAGGGCCTGTTTGTTTCGTTGTAAAACGTCGCAAGTCGTAAGTCGTAAAATGAGAATGGAAAAAGTGAACTGTAGCAGAGAAAATATATTGTGTTTTACGGTGTTTGCCTGATAAAGTGAAGTGTAAATGGAAAAGTATATTGTGTTTTACGGTGTTTGGTTGATAAAGTGAAAGTGTAAATGGTAAAGTATATTGTGTTTTACGGTGTTTGGTTGGTAATGTAAAAGTGTAAGTGGAAAAGTTGACCACAAAATTAACTGTAGCAGTGATTTAAATATTATAAATACTATTAAATTAAATCTACTATTGCAAATTAAATTGTATTAATAATTTGAGATAAAAATTAATAATCTTAATATTTTATTTATAACAATAATATTAATAAAATATTAGTATAAATAGTAAAATATTACTAAAATATTAACTAAATAAATAATATAAAATTTAAAAAAAATCTAAAGAACATTAATAAAATTTTAAGAATACTAATAAAATATAAATATTAAAAAATGTTACAACAATAATAAAATATAGTTATAATATTATAATATTAAAAATACTTGAAAATTATTATAATATAAATTTTATTATAATATTATTGTAATATTATAGAAATATAAAATTAATAAAGTAAAATATAATTATAATTTAATAATAAATTATCATTATAGTATTATTATACTGAATTATTATTACAATATTAACATAATAAAATATTAATATAATAATAAAATATATTATGATATTAATAAAGTAATTTTTATATTAAAAATAAATAATTAAATATATAGTAATTTTATATTAAAGTATAATACTGTTATATTAATAAAATATTAACTCTAAATAAAATAATAAAAAATGGAATAAGTATTAATAAAATAATAAAATATTAAATTAAAATATTAAATTAAAATAGTAAAATATTAAATATTAAAACAATAAAAAAGTTAAAGATTAAAAATATAAAATAATTAAATAATTAAATAAAAAATTGAACACTATTAAAATATTAAATATTTAATAATATTTAATTATATATTGATTATCAAGTAACTGTTTTGAACTGTAAGTATACTACAAGTGACAGTTACATGACCACAAAATTAACTGTAGCAACTGCAAGTGGGAAAATATGAGTGTAAAAGTGAGATTTACATGACCACAAATTTAACTGTAGCAACTGCAACTGGGAAAAGAAGAGTTGCAAAAGTGTTTTGCATTTTGCATTTTGCAAACGAAACCAAACAACTTTAAATGTAAAGTTGCAAAACTTTTTGCATTTTGCAAACGTTTTGCAACTTACCAAACACGCCCTTAATTATCCATATTCCCAAAAGGATGGTCTCTTGATAGGGAGCGGGTTAGCTCCTTTGCACGAAGACCAGATAGTCTTTAGTGTGAGATGGGCCGTCTATCAAAGCAGATGAACGATTCGATACAGGAGGGAGTAAACAAAAAATAAATGAAACGTGTTTTGTGAGCCTCACAAAAAATATGTTTTTTTATTTTCTCTCTCCCCGCACGCTCTTTTCTGGCCTGTTTTGATGAAAATACTATCTTCTTCCTTGGCCTAGGTTAGGCTCCAAGGTCAGTGTTTGAAAAGCTTTATTGTTGTCACGGAGATTCCTATTTACTGCAAATCCACCAAAAACAACTATACATCATGATACCTTCGCTTCTTTCTCTAAAGGAAAAAGAGAACTGAACATCATATATAAGACTTGAATCATTTTATTAATTGGCAAAGCCCAAAATGGCAGAGAAAAATCTGTTCATCAGGGTGAATGCAACATCTAGTTGCAGACATCCTTGCAGCATTTACAGAACTTGAAGATGAATTTTTTTGTGCATTTCCCATCATCATAACCAAATTGGCGGCATGTCTCTTTGCATGTATCCTCCCAGCAAAAAAATAAACTGTCGACGCTCACTATCATCTCTGCAACCATCCGTGTGTTCAGTTTTGAACTAAAAATACCAATAAGAGGTCAAAATGCAGTGGTCTAATAAAGAACAGTGCCCAAAAGATTTGAGAGGTGTACAGATTTGTAAAAGGTGTTCCTCCGACCAAATATTTTTCTTTCATTGTTCTCTCTTTAATGAAATGAAACGGGAAGAAAATTACCTGAGACCAAAATGATTAGCAATAAGACTACTATACAAACTGATGCTCTCTTCTTCTTCACCATCCAGCAAAACTCAGTTAGCTATGTAAATAACCAAACGATTAGGCAACATACATGCCTTGAGTTGACAGGTTTCACTCTTATTTATGCTAGAAAAGGATTTTGGTTTTCTTTGTTGTCCGTGGTTAGTTAGTGTTAATCATGAGTTACTTTGTTTTTTAGTGCATGGTCAAACGTTTGAAATCTTATACTTGCTACACGCTGCTCCAGAGATTCATAGCTTTTGACCTTTTTTTCTGCACACACGGCAAATTTTTTTTTTTTGTTAGAATTTGTTGTGCATGTCCTGAATTTTGACCCACGTCCAGTTTATGCCCCAACTTGAAACACGAGATTAACGTGAGGAATTTTAGGCTCGGTTCATGGGTGTGAGTCACACACACATACAATTAGAACACCAATCACGTATTGACACTTGTATTGATTCTCTTATAATATGTTATGTGTGTGCGCCTCACACACATATTATAAGAGATTATAAGAGTTTCAATTCACGTATCAACGCGAGATTAGCACTCTTATTGTATGTGTTGAACCGAATCTAAGAATTTTGTGGGGGTCTGTGGTGGCTCTTGTGATATTTGGGGTGTATTCGGGATCTCGGTTTGAAAGTTCCAATCTTTGTATTCACAGTTTCAGTTAGTGAATCTCTTCTCCTCCTCTGCGTGTGGATGTAGGCCAATAAGCCAAACCATGAAACTTAGTCTCTTCTTTTCCTCGTCTCAATTTTATGATCAGCATTTGATCAATCTGTAACTTTTAGGGGTATGCTAACTTTTCTTCGTGATGGCAGGTGATTGAATGGCTCGGATGTGAGGAGATCATGCATTCACTTTTCACCCAAAATCAGAGTCTCATATAAGCATTTTTCTATTAAGTACAGAGACAGATATATAGACTTTAAACACAACATATATATTACTAAGGGCCTTAAACAACAAATATATATACTTTTATTGTTTATAGTAAAAACATATAATAAACTGCCATTACAACATATACGCCTTAGTTTTCACACATGAAATGAAAACGCTGAACCCTTATGCCAACTATAGATGAGTTTCACAGTAACACACAAACTCCATATTGTAGCTGCAGAAACTTCAGCAGGCGTTCAGGCAGGTGCACCGGCGGACCGTGTCGCAGCTGCCGCCATCAAATCCCTCGGTCATGCATATCTGGGCACGGTTGGCCGGTGAACCACCCGCTGCGGGCCTGGCAAACCCTAGGCTGCTGCGGCTGAGCCACCGCCACCTCCTCTGCCACAGTTAAAACACTGTTACTAATATCAACATGCACAACATACCCATGCAGCGGATTAATTTCGAACAACGAGCGTGAACTTTCATCTAATTTCAAAGAACTACCAGAAACTTTGAAAAATACAAAAAACTACCATGAACTTCCACAAAAATCTTTGAAATTTTTTTAAAAACTAGCACAGAGATGACATAGTTCATGATAATTTACTGTAATTTTCAAAGCTTATAACAGGCTTTTGAAATCAGAAATTGTTACAGTCATCTGATATAATAGCTCATACACAGACTAATGCAACAGCGGCCCATTGGGCTTGGGCCGAACCGGTGACAACGAGAATTTTCAAAATAGAGAGAGAACTTACGAGAAGCCAAGAGGTGCACAAGGAAGAAAAGGCAAGCAAGTAGAGCTCTCTTGGACTCCATAGCAGCAAAGAAATTAGATGAGAGGGGACTGTTGCTGTAGTGTGAGGGACTATGTGAGAGGCATGGCCAAAGCTTTATAGTGAAGTGAAGACGGTGATGAAAGAAAAATGTGCCTTCGATGAGAAGGCAACAAATTTGTTCTCTTGCTTGAGCTGTTGACGTGTGCCCGGAGAGCCCGGGCCACGCGTTGTAATAGACCCACGTAGCCCATCATGGCACCATGCCCTTAAGGTAATTGTTTCGGCCCATCATCATGGTATTACAGAGTAAACAAGTCATTCCATCAGAAACAGCAACAACAGTAAATTCTTGAAATCTTTCTGTAAGAGTTATAACAGTTTCACATGAAAAAAAAAAATATTTCCTGTGCTTTAAGTTCAAACAAATGATAGCAGCTGAGTTAACATCAGCTCTGCTAAAAGTATTTATTTATGGTAGAAACAGCCTGGCAAGGCAACACCATCAAAAATATTTCTCAAATTAGAAGAGATTCGCCGATCCACGAGCAGGCAGCATATTTGTCTGGTCGTTGACCCTCGACTCAGCGGGTGGCATTGACCAAGGACATGTGCTCGATGAGGTCCAGGACACGGTTGCTGTGAACAAGAGCAAGAAGATTAGATTCGAGCAGAGATCGTTAGAAGAGATTAAAGGGATTAGAGTAGGCTTCCTACCTGTAGCCCCATTCGTTGTCGTACCAAGAGACAAGCTTCATGAAGGAAGCGCTCAAGCCTATGCCAGCCTTCGCATCAAAGATACTTGACCTGAAAACGCAGAGTTCCAGGTATATAATTAGATAAGACAGGTTCAGCAGCAGGACAGAGAGAAATGATTGTTATCCAACTTGACTTAGTTCTACTCCCAGATCCAAATCCTATCCAGAAATCAGATTTTGATTTCAAATGGGTTGGCATACGAAACATGAAATCAGAGATTCAAATCCTATACAACTCTACTTGGTTCTCAGTTTCTCCCACTTAAAATCACAATATGAAACATAAACGATAACTGGAGACAACTTAACGAATAGATTGAAATGAAAGTAAATTACCTACAGAGGATCAACAAGAATGCGGCCATCTAGTTTTAAGTTTTAACCATGAAGCTTATCTATGTATTTAACAACAACTACTTATAAATGTAACATTCTTTTTATCAGGATATCTGGCTTGCACCTACATGGATCCGAGATCTGCATCCAGCATCCTTTAACCCAATAACCCAGTTAGCTAGATTATTTAGAACCATGAACTCGAAAATTTGGGTCAAGTGAAAAAAACCCGTACTAGATTAATTATTGGTTCTAAATTTTAATTGATGAACTTGACAGTCAGTGTTCATAAAGAAGCAAATCTTGCAAAGAGGAAAGAAATTTAACAGTACCTTGAATCACCAACAAAATCATTTGAAACTACATCCTCATCTGTGTAGCCAAGAATGCCTCTGAGTGGACCCTCTGATGCAAACCTGACAACAAATTGAAGGATCAGATGGCAACAAAAATGTATTCTTGGGCACACAAGGCCAGCACAATGAGAAATTTAAAATAACATACAAGGATAAATTATAATGTCATAATATCAAATAAAATCTTTTGAAATACTTGAACGGAAACACCAAATATTGTTGAACTACCATAATATCACAGCATGTCATCGCAGTGCTACAAATTAGTTTCTTACGAAGGTCAGCAAAAAAAAAAATTTTTACCAGAAAGCAACACCACATTAGCAGTCACATATCACCCAATTAACAACGTAAACAAAAAGTTGACAAATTTGCAAGGTCGGTCCATAATTATAGCATTTCATCCCAGGGAGGGAAAGTGACCAAAGGGGGAAAAAAAAAAAGTAGCAAAACATGTAAAATGAGCAAGGCATTGCAGGATTACTTTTGTTTAGAAAAACTGTGATATTGAAAGAAAGAAAGAAACCAAAAGACAAGTAATATAAATTAATACAGCTTTCTGAAGACGCCAGTCCCGTTACTAGTGCAGGAAGCTGGTCCTGAATCCTGATGCAAGAAGTTAATGAGAATCGCATCCACATCTCTTGAACTCCCAGCTGATTCAGCAGCAGCGAAGTGATCAGAGAGAGCGGGGGGAGAGGGATTTGAACCCTCCGAAAAAATAACTCGTATAACGGATTTGCAATCTGCCGCTTCAGTTCAAACTAGGCGGTTCCACCTAAGCGGCTAGATGCTGGGTCACAAGGTGAGGCGCCCAGCATTTTTTACAACACTGGGAAATGAGTTTCACAATTGGAGTTCCAATTGCTAGTGACTGATTCCATAACTGGACCAGCAAAGAAAAGGGATTGGATCAAAGGCTATTTGTTACCCCTGCAATTCCTTTGGTTGACATGTTTATGGTGACAAATAGTTGGGAGTATCAGAAAGTTTTCTTTCGGTGTTGCTATTGTGGCACAAACAATATCAATTGAGGTCCCAAAGAATAAATCAATACTTGAGGTTCTCAGCAATAAAATTGTGTTATTCAGGCCAATAAGAAACAAATGCAAATAACAGTAAATGAGAACATGAAAAGCATACTTGATAGCTGCTTTAACATCACCATAAGAAGCACTTTTTTCAAGTCGGCAAGTCAAGTCTACAACGGAAACATTTGGTGTGGGAACACGGAAGGCCATTCCTGTAAGTTTTCCATTCAATTCTGGTAGAACTTTGCCAACAGCCTATAATACAAAAACAAAAGCTATATTTGCATCATCGTGTGAAAGCAAAGGTATATCTAGAAGAGAAGTTTAAGCAACAGTTCCTGCAGATCATGTTATTTCAAACTCACCTTAGCTGCACCAGTTGAGCTAGGAATAATATTTTGACCAGCTCCACGACCACCTCTCCAATCTTTCATGGAGGGACCATCAACAGTCTTCTGAGTTGCTGAACAGGATGAGCAAAACCATGTTAACAAACAGCAAAACTTACAAACAAGGACAAAATGCAGGGTGTATTTGCTGATGTCCTGCTGATGACTGGTTAAACCACGTACCTGTTGTTGCATGAACCGTTGTCATAAGACCTTCAACAATACCAAACTCCTCATGGACTACCTACAAGATATGGCAAATATAGTCACTTAGATAAGAATCCCCAAATTGCAAAGAGCATGATGCACTTGTATTTTATTAAGAAAAGTTGATTGCATGAAGTATTCCGTCATAAAAACACTCCCCCAAGGTTTTCTTATTTTTGAAACATATGCTTTTAGACAATTAAGACTACGTACAAGAAAAGATAAGGCACATCACAATTCAATATGGTTTGAGACCAAACCTTGGCTAGAGGAGCAAGACAATTGGTTGTACAACTTGCATTTGAAACAACATTCATGTTAGGTTGATATTTCTGCTCATTTACCCCAACAACAAACATTGGAGCATCAGCGGATGGAGCTGATATCACCACCTTCTTGGCACCACCCTAAAGAAATTACATGGCAAAATCAATAATCGTGGGTTTTCATTAAAGCAAACAGAATTGTGGCAGAAGGAAAATTAAGTGTGACAACAGTGGAGAACAAAAATTGATAACAACCTTCAAGTGAGCTGATGCCTTATCCACTGTTGTGAAAACCCCAGAAGATTCAACAACAAATTCTGCACCAAAATCACCCAGGGAATTTCTGCTGGATCTCTGCAAAAAGAAAATGATTTATATAGCATGCTCAAAGTATCAAAATATACAAGCCTAAAGCATAGGCTGCAGTCCCTTTTTAACGGCTCTAACTTGTTTTGACAATCCGAACAGACAGTAATTAATGATGCAGTAAAACCAAACATTTCATATTGCTTTAGCATGAACCATGAACAGTTAAGACTGAACAAGGACACCGAATAGCAACTTCAGCAGGATTGCTAAGCTTCAACACAAATCTACACTATCACCAACATATCCGGATGGCTCCCTTAACTCATACTATCACCAACTTGTATGTAAATGTGAATAATAATTTACTTAAGAAAATAGGAAAAAGTATAGGTGCAATACCTTTTGTTTGTAACCACAACATTCTTCCCATTGATTTCTAATGTGGACTCATCCACGACCTTAATGGTTCCACTGAATACCCCATGTGTGGAATCATACTTCAACATATATGCCTGGACAGAAGGATAAAATCAATATAGTTTTACATTAATAACTGAGGAGTAAATAAATAAAAACTTTAAAAGAAAAACCACATTTTCCTTCAGTAAGAATCGAAACACGTTGAATCAAAGGGAACTAACCAATATACATCAAAAGGACAAGGCAACACATTAAAAAACATACTACCTTTTCATAAAACAAAATGGCTGATTGTTGTAATTGATAATGTCATATGGAAAAACTTTATTAAGAAAATGATCAAAACCATTGTTGTTCTGTTAATGATCCAAGAAGATGATTGATTGCAAGTGATCTATTTTTAAGATACTACAAGCATGGTTTAAATATCGGTATTGGTATCGGTATCAGCCTATGATTTTTAGTATCAAAATTATGAAAATATTGGCCGTCAATAATGGCAATATGGGTCATACCTCAAAAACTGATACAATATCGTCAATATATATCGGAATTGATTGATATTTGAAACCATGACTACAACCGATCATACTACTGTGTATTTACTTAAAAAATGATCCACTGACCAACTTAGTAGAACTCATTATAATTAATCTGTTTCTTGCCAATCTCTAAATAAAGTTCCTATGAGATACTTTAGGCCAATGCCTTTAGCAATCATGACTGGTTTTGAACAAAACCACCATTCAACAATCAGGCAAGATGCATACAAAGGTTCGCAAGATGAAAATTCATACCACTCTAACTACAGGAATGCTAGTTAGCTCTATCACAATCTTGCTTAAGCCTTCATGTGGATCTAAGCATAACAACCATGTCTGCATATTATGTCTGGCAGAAATAGGCGAGATCAATGAAAGGCAACCAACTAAATTAATACAAGGATTCAACATCATAAAGAATACAAGAACGCAAAATATAGCACCAATGCATAATAAAATTAAAAGCCGACAGCATCACATTATAAAACAGCTCACTTAGTGACCCATGCTGCGGCTTCTAAAATCTATCAGTATCAGTGTAACAATACAAGCTTAAGAAGCTTGTGTTGCCTTACCATGTACTTAGCATCAATGAATGGATCATTAACTGCTACCACTTCAACATCATCCCTCGCGGTGGCTATGCGTAAAACCAGCCTTCCAATCCGACCAAATCCTGCATAAGTCAATTCTTGTTATATGCTTAGAAGTACATTACAGAACTAATTACAGTGAGCTTACACATTGAGCATTCAAGTTACTCTGCAATCTTAAGGTACCTTGAACTTAAGCACTATGCTGTAAATATTATTGAATGCTCATAAAGGTCTCAAGTGAATAACAATAAAGAACGAACATACCGTTTATGCCAATCTTTGTTTTCCCACCGCTTGACGATCCTAAACAACAAAATAAGCTCAAATGTCAACAAAACCATGTTGAAAATTAACTTAGGAAGACAAAGAAGAATCATTTTCTTGTTTTTGGTCTGTGTTTGGACACTAAACGTAAGCAAAATAATTTTGTGCCTTATTCTTTTAATGACAATGCAAATCACTGCTGCAATTTGGTTATGCCCACTAGGTTACTGATTTCACTAGAAAATCATAATGTCGGTTACAACTTTAAACTCCTATCTACGAAAACTAAACACCGAACAGCCAAATATACTTTTAAATATTTTGACTTGGCTTTTAAGTGAACTTGTAATGTTTACAATATGATAGCATTCATCAGCAAGAACAATACATTACTTGGAACAGCTGGAGGAGCCTCAGTGGCTGTGGCCTTGACTGGCTGAATGCTTCTCCTGCTTGATATCCTATACAATTTAGGGGAAGAAACAAACAATCGTATTAGCCAAACTACTACAAGAAACTCACAAAAGAAAAGAGTGGCCAATAATAAGAAGATTCTAGCTACTTAACTGGGAGGAAGATACTTCCAGTGGGGAAATGGAAGAACAGAAAATGCTGGAACGGAGTGTAGCTGAACTCCTACTGCTTTTAGGACCATGGCAAGATACCTGCACAAACTGGAAAGTTGAATCAACAGAAATTTGAAGGTCAAACAAAATTAATTATGAATATAACCAAATACGCAGATTAATATTCACATGTTTGGGAGCTAAAAAGTGCTACCACATTAAAATATATTAATCCATTTAAAAGAAATGAATCTAATGATAGCATAAAAACGTCAGACGTGCAGAAAAATAAGTACTTCAGCAGGTTTAAACAATAACAATCACTAAATTTAAAGTTTTTGAAACAAGAAATCAAAAAGTAAAATGGAATATAGAAACATAAAATTTTCTTAAACAATCATCAAAAGGTCAAAACACTAATTTTTTTTTTCAAAAAATGCACAAAAATCCAAAAAACAATTGCTCATTCGAAGTGTCAATATAGTGAGAAGGTGAGCTTTAGCAATAAACAACCGCTATTATTTTTTTAAAACTCATAATTTTTTCTAATTTGCTCATAGAAAGTGAAAGCACCGTGAAATTAAAGCACAGACACAAGGAATCAAACAAGCCAAATCAAATGAAAAATAAAATGAAATGAATTGATTCCGTTTTATCGAAAAGATTGAAAGGCAGTAGAAAAAGGATTATAGCAAACCTTGAAAGATTCAGGAGCTCTGGAGTCGGCGGGGAAAAGATCGCGAGATCCATCGAGGAGAGGAATCGCAGATCTGAGAGTAGCGGAGAACGCCATTTCTAGAGAGAGAAAGAGCAGCGAGCACGATGAACTCCTTTGTCTCTCTCCTTCTTCCTCTTCCTCGAAATCGAGATCAAAACCGGGAAGAGAGAGAGGGAAAATGAGAGCAGAATGGGGGAAAGAGAGAAGGCGGCCTTTTATAGGCGTAGGGTTTTTGGCGATTGCTTCTCGTTCACGGACCTCTCCATGCCCTCTCCCCCTTTCTTTTTACTTTTTTTTTTTTCGCTTGCTCTTCACATAGAGTTGGTGATAACTACACTCCCTTTTTCTTTTTGGTGCTTTTTGACTTTTACTAGTTTTTTCTTTTCTTTTTTCCCTTTTTCTCTGCGTTTTGTGAGGGATCGAGTTGAATACTCCGTGATGGAGTGAGAAACCCATGTGACCCACGTGCAACATTTTTTGCATTTCAAAAAAAAAAAAAAATGAAAACAACGAGCCATTAATTTGTAGGAGCAAAATTTTAGAAGGTGGGTTTTACACGTGTTGAAACAAGTATAATGATCACACTTTAAAGTTGATAGTTTGCTATAAAAGGTTATCTAAATTTTGGAGATTTAGTTACTAGAATTGCATTGCTTACTTAATCTGTTACAGTAAAAAAATAAACTGTAAAAGACATGAACTATTTAATATTCTACAGTCTGAATTAGCAGAAAATATCACCAGAACCATATCCAAAAATGTTAGATAAATGTCTTAAATAAGATCTAGCGGGAGAAATGTGAGAAAGGAAGAAAGAAAAGAAGCCTTTGTGTAGTTTCTCAAAGCACTATTCCAAAATCAAGACCTTTTCAATTTTCAAATTTGTAAAAGAAATTAATTAAATTATGTGCAATGAAGGTGGGTGTATTTATCAAAACAATAGTTGAGGGTTGTTGGGGAAGAGAACGAGGGTTAGGCGTGGCCATTTCTGCTGACCTGGGATGAGCTTGCCGAACTCCCGAAGGCCACGCTGGTGCGCTACACCTGCGGATCACGATAACGGCCCGCCAATCCTCATTTCCCAGGCGTGGAAATTATTTTCTTTTATATTCAGTAGCTAATTATTCTAGAAAATAAAATATGATATTGTCTCGCGTGGCAGAGTACGGCCCTTGGAGCGAACCGGGGGGCGGATCTCGGAGACGTCGCGCTCCCATTGGTTCAATCGAAAAGTGCAAGGCTCTGCGTCTGCTGTCCCCCGGCACACTTTTACTATCCTGCTCTGCACAAGCTCAAAGGCCCAGTAATTAGCCCATAACTAATTGGCCTGGCCCATATGTGTAAGAACCTAAGCTTTCAAAAGCTTTTAATGGTAAGATAACTGATCATACAGGAAACTAACACCTAGTTTCAGATGTATATAGCCAATATATATATATATATGTATATATTCGGAATCGACATGGAAAGTGATATCCTTTCAGTGCCTGAAATATCTGATGTCCGTGAAGAGAAGAGAGATCCCGTACTTGTTGCAGCAATCTACGGCGTCTTTGTCTCTGATACTCTGACACGCTTCTTCAACGGCGCCCTTCCAAGCTGTTGGTCACAGACTCTCACAGTGTTAGTAACAAGCACAATTAGTTGCTAGATAATAAAATTGCGGAAAAGAAAGAACTAGAACAGAAGTTTCCTGTTTTTCATGAGGGAGCGCAAGTGATGCACATAGATGTCTTTGTTTGGGGATTGTTTTACAGGGTTTGTAGATCCTACGCTTTTTCATTCTATCTTTAAACCCAACCCGTATCTCCGTCTCTTATCTTGCTATGAAATTCGTGTAGGAGGCGGGATCAGTAAAAGTTCATTCACAAATATGTTGAGCAAAATCCTCACCGATATTAGTATCACTTACAGAATTCTAGCATGGATAGGATATACAATAGATGTATACGACACAGACACGCAAGCGTGCACACAAACACATCCTCAAACTCCCTCGAACCCTAAATAGAAATTTAACTACAGACTTTTGATGATTGCTTGATCTGGGGTCATGTCAAACCTGAACCCTCCATTAAAAGAGTAAAATTCATATAGAAATTACTCGAAGAAACAAATGGGTACAAAAAACAAGCTGTCATGCTCTGATATATCCAAGGTAAGCAGGAATTTGATTGAACAGATTGTTTCAAGGAAGTACGCATATTTTATGAATTGTGTTTGGCTTTGATAAAAAAGGACAAAAATGAGAGTGGAGAGTTGTTTCAAGTGTTTGACTGTGACAATAAATAAGAACAAACAGAAATTCAAAGAAAGTGGATGAAAATCTTCAAAATGTTCAAAATTATGTTTTTTATTACTTCATTCCATTTATTGATTCCCTTCTCCAGCCAACTGAAATGAAAGAGAGTTTAATAGGTATGCACAAGCTTCGCTAGGTCTTTCTTGAGGCTTACCAGATCTTATTCAAGCCTCACCATGTTGGGAGTGGGCCTTGCTAAATCTGAGTTGAAAGAAAGTTCTTTAATAAAGTTTGAGCTTCACAGATCTATTCCTCTCTTTCACTCCCAGGTCACAATCAGGAAACAACTTCCTTTTTTTTATTTCTTTTCTTTGTATATTCTATCAAATCAAATGAGCATAAGGTAACATATATTATAACAGAATGAAAAAGAGAGCATCAAATGGGAAAAATGCATCACTGGCCAAAGCAAAGTTCTCGAATTTTCTGTGGATCTCTGTGATTTTTCTTTTGCTTTCGTGGGCAACCGTTCTGAGTCTGAGCAAGGACCCATACTTATGTTCAAGCACGGTGCTGGTATTTTCTGGGAGCTTTTACCGCTAGTCGACGGCGGTCAGTCAACGCCTGAGCGATAGGGCAGGACACAATCTTCTAAGGCAATGATTTATCGCAACTGCTCTCACAAGCTAGCTTCTCTCTCTCATTATTTTATTACGTTATAATATTGCAGTAGATTTGTTTGCAGATTTATGTCTTAAGATATTATAAAATTTTGAAGTCTAGAAATTATGGAGAAATACAGTACAAAACTGTTAACACTCTCTCCTAGAGGTGTACTATATAGCCGACCCGGTTACAGTGAATAGTTAAAGGAGTAGATGATGTGGTGACAATTGGAAAAGAGAATGTTTCCAAATGTAGTGGAGCAAGCATTATATGTTTCAACCAACTGAACCATAATCTGTTTCTTCGTATTAAATCAGTGATGTGTTGGGTTAGATGTCGAACAAAGAGTCCCACATCGGCTAGACATGGGGATTGTCTTATGTATACAAGGAATCGGGCAACTCTACTTAGAAATTGTGGGGAGAGGATTTAAAATCTAGTTGATAGAGTTTTTTAACTCTTATTGGAGATAGCCCAGAGATTTGAAGTTCAGCAAATCAAAGCAGCACATGAATTATTGTGCAGCCTAATTATTGCCTTGACGATTTGTCATCTTACGTAGAGTCATTACGCGGATTGACTTGCGCGATCAGGTCATCGTGAGGGTTGGAAGGGAGCGGGGAGCCCCTCCTGGGGGCTTGGGGGCTCCGCCCCCAGACCAAAATTATTTTGAGAAGTCTGCAGATTCCAGAGCGAAGGTGAAACACTCCGGGTATAGGCGTTTGGGCGAGATCGAAGTTTCACTATCGGAGAGGTATCTTGGAGTTACTCTGAGATGTAGCCCGGTATCAACTCAGGATTTGAGAACAAGACAGCTCAGAGTATCAGCTCGAAGAAACAGTCTGAAAGTCACTCCGAGATGAGAAGATATGATGGACAACTGTCAAGGGCAGTTTAGAGATTTCACACTTGTAACCCTAGTTTTTTAAAAGGAGATGCGTCATCGTTAGGGTTGGTCAACCGATGGTTGACAATTTCCTATTTAGATTCTGATTTCGTTTCTGATCTAATTTTAGAAGTTTTGATTTTTTTTCTTCGTGAATTCTCTGACTTTATATTGAAAAGTGTTATACCCCAGTTTGTAATATGTATTGGTGATGTGATTAATAAAATCCCTCTCCCTTCTGCCCCGAGGACGTAGACAAATTGTCGAACCTCGTTAAATTTTGTGTTTTCTACTTTTGTTCTCTGTTCTTACTTTTGTGATTGTTCTCGACAACTCTGATCGTGGTTCTGAACCTCACTAGGTCTCAACATGATGGGCTCGCAGGAACACAAACAAAAAGTTCCCATCAGCATATTAGTTTTAGGTAGCTAGCAAGTGGAATGAAATTGGGGGGAAAAAAAAAACGGTCTACTGTTGCTTGAACCTCATGATCAATATTGACAAAAAACACTTTAGAAGCAGTATCTCAATTATGCATAATCTAACAATGCAAATATTTCATCAGAAGGCTAAACCATCTAAAAGATTTCAGAAGATTAAACCCACAGATATTTAATTTCAGATGCAGTGTGTTATGATGTAAATTTAGATATATGAGATTCAACAACAGTGAAATTTAAAACTATCAGATATCAAAAATCTTATTAGTTTTTGTTTTCTTTTTAAATAAATTTCACATTTTGACAAGTGAAAAAAGGACTTACCTTGGCTATTACTACAGCATTACTCTTGACATGTTTAACACAAAGCCATGCAAACTCTGCATCATGAAGCTCCTCTCCTTGCGGAACTCTTTCCGACATCACATTGAATTTGATATCTTCTGGGGTTAAATCATCGGAGTCTTGTGCTAACCACCCGCCTCCAACTTGCCTTAGTGCGAGCATTCCTTTCTCACTCTTTTTCGCCTCAAGAATCCTCAGTCTTTGACTTCCCACGAAGAATCTCAAGTCCTTTTTCTGTACATTTTGGTGCCACGACTTTCTCATAGAACATTGTCGTCTCACCATCTGTTGGACTCCTAAATTCTCGGATCTCTTTTGCGAGGTCCTAAACAATTTATAGCGATATGCAAGTAAATTACTGACTAATTAGATTTATGAAAAAGAAATTAAGGAAATATGAATAGATAAAACCCACTTCCCATACTCACTTCATATATTATTGTGTTAGAGGTAACTATGCTACCAAAAGTGCTTGGGATCAGCTTTGCAGCCAATCTACAAGCTTTGAGGATATCTTGCTTCGATGCTACTCTGCATGGGTTTGTGTGCTTCACAATCACACAAGTGGAGTTCTTGAACTCTGACACTCAGTTCCAAGCAGCATCCGCATATAAATAGTTATTGCAAACCATTTCTTGTCCAAATCAGATGTCGAAGGAAAAATGCTAAAATCAAATTACAAATGAAAATAATGTCCTAACTTCTTAAGTGGTGATCAAGATGACAACATCAGGTATAAGATTGCAAAATGAAGAAGAAAAGAAGAAAGAAAAGAATCTAGCATTGAATTAGTGTTATAACCAACATTAATTAACTCCTTTTCAGCAGAAATAAAAATTTCAAAATCTATGAGTAACATTTTGAAGCATGATGCAGAGCATCTTTCTGATCATGCACACTGAACAATATTATTTGTTTTGTGTCATCTAATAATTGTATCAATCATATAAGACCTTTTCAACTGTCTTTTGTGCTAGATTTTGTGGTGTGTTTAATTGCTTCAGAACTAGGTCTGAACTACTATACACGCAGCACACCAACACAACACAATGAAATGATGAGTAACTTGATTCTAATGTAATTGAAACCTAATATATTTTCATTAGCTTCTCACGTTCCCATGGTGTTGTATGGCAGTGGCAATACTACCAGCATTCACCACAGAAATACTCTTATCATCATAAAATGCAGCCTTATGGTGAGGATTTTCACCACATCGGGGTGTACTTTTCAGTGAGAGAGGCACCGTAAAGCTAGGAGAAAACTTGCCACCTGAACAAAGAACATCAGATTAGAAATTAAATGCATAGTAAAGTAATCATATAAGGACAGGAATAACAGTACAAGTTTTACCTCCTGCGGATTGCTTCTATAACCATTCTGAAACTGCAGACACATAGGAAGCGACATGTTGAAAAGCCTTCCATGCCAGCTTCATGCGAAACTGCTAGCTGCCTTGATTTCCTTTCAGAAATTCCAACAGTCATTGTGGTCCATCACAACCAAAACATCCTTGTGATTCTGTCATAACTTTCTTTAGCAAAACTAATTGGATAGTTAATTGTAATAATGTTTAAAATAACGATAACGTAACGATAACGTTTTTCCTTTGTTATGTTAACATAGGTTATAACGTAACGCATAGCGTAGGTTACGCAATTTAATATTTATTTAATAAAAATAAACATATATACTATATTTAAAAATTTTATAAATAGAAAATAATTTTAAAATATCTAAAACAATATATAATACATTTAGCAAGTCTCACAATAAATTTTAGCGAGCATCGAGGAACCAAGGCGCTTCGATGTCGTGTGGTTTCCTCATCAATTGAAGAGAGATCGACCCTCATCAATTGAAGAGAGATCGACGACGAATTCCTTATCAATTGAAGAGTTGTGATGTCTTTTTATTTTTGGAGCATATAATCATACAATGACAAGTTTCTCCTCAATTGAGGAAAGATCAACGAGAGAGGAACCAGGGTGCTTTGATGCTCGCAGATGAGAGAGAAATGAAATTGAAAAGAAACTGTAGAGAAAGGAGGAACCACACAAGAGAGTCATCGTCGTCGCCGTCGACTGCAGAGAGAGGAAGAACTTGGGTGGTCTATGCTTCGCTCGCCGTCGCTAATTTAGAGTTTCACGTAGATTTGGTCTTGAGCGAGAAATCGCTTCGTTGTTTTATATTTGCAATTTGTGTAAATAACGTGTTATGAATGTTATGTTATTTTCATAACGTAACGTTCATAACGCTTCAGAAAACGCTCGTTATTGGGAACTGCGTTTTTTGCGAGTGTTATATAACGGATGGGTGTCGTTATGTTCTGTAACGGGTTATAACGAGTTACATAACGGGTTTTTTAAAACATCAATACTGTATATTACTGTATATTACTGTATATCACGCTACTAAGATTCCAAACTATTACCTTAGCAGCAGCCCTGATCAAGATAGGTCCACCAATATCAATATTCTCAATACCATCCTCAAATGTATTCCATTATAAGAAACGTTTTCATAGAAAGATTACAAGTTCACCACCACTATATCAAATGTCCCTGTATAAATAATGCGTTAGTCCGAGAAGATTTATTATAAATCAACAGTTAAGAATAGCCTTTGCCCAGTTATGACCTAAGGCCATCTACATAGGGAGGTGCTATTGTCTATTGTGATGAATACTGAAGTCCGAGCTCACCAATGCGATGTTTATTTAAAGCTTCCATGTACTGGTCTTGAACTCTTCTAGCAAAAAGACCACCGTGTATGGTAGGATGCAAACTTTTCACTCTGCCATCAAGCTGTGGAAGACAATATAAAAGTTTATTTATCATGTAGATAATAAGTAGCAACTTTCCAATTAGAGTCAAGCAAGGGGGTTCTCACTTTCATATTTTGGAAATATCACTACAAGTATTTTTATAGAAAATAAATTACGCATCGAATCAATTACAAAGCACAAGGGAAAAAGCTTGTGGTCACATTTTCAATGTAAATCTCTCAACCCAATTTCAAAGGACAAGCCAATTAGCTTTTATAACAAAAATATACTCAGTATTACATGATGAGATATCTTTTACCATTTATCAATATGGATTTGTTGATATCATGTAGATAGGTTTCTCAGTGTCAGTTCCAGTAGACCTTACTGATGGCGACATCACACCGACTCCTCTGCGCACATATCAGCGACGTCGTCGTCGTGTCACATCGGCCCTGTTTTGGCCTTGGTTTTGAGTCTAGATTATTTATGATTTAGTTTATTGTGTTGGACTATTGTGCAGTCCGTATTTTGTAGTTTTCGTTACTTTTTGTTTGAGTTCAATCGGACTTTATTTGAGTCAGTTTGAGGAGTCATGATTAGTCCTATTCGGTTGAGTCTTCTTTTACTTTGTAGTGCTTTATTGAGTTCAGATTGTTTAGTACTACATCAAATATGTGAAAAACTCTTCTTTGTAAGAGCATATTTAAGAGACTCAGTTTGATGAATAAAGTAATGAATATATGGATATAAGCTTTGTTTTGTGTTTTGGTTTGGTCTATTTTGATTGAGTCGATTGGTGGTGAAGCCAAGATCTAAGTTGCGACCTGTGATCATATCTAAATTTCTATTTAGTTCTTGATCCCACATCATTTTGGTATCAGAGCCGAATTCCCTGATTTTTCCTTCCACAAAGAAAACACTTCAAAAAAATAAACCTTTATTGTTCCATAAATAGTAACTTTATTGTTCATTGCAGAGCGCAACTGCAGTTCGAAGTCCGATTCGAGTTCCGTCTGAAGCGTTGGATGCGTGACTGAGTCCCAGAGCTACTGAAAAGATTTTACAAACCTATTCGAGTACAGTTTGAGCTGCTGATTGCCCGATTCGAGTCCAGTTTGAGCTGTTGAGATTCTTGGATAACCTTTAATCCTCATGTGCTAAATTTTCTACGTAAGTTTTTACTTTTGCGGAGAATACATATATACTGAGTATGATGAAAAGAAAGTAGAACGGGATATGCATGCGGCTATCTCGTATTTTTCAGGATTCTCATGATGGGTATGAAAAGTGAGAAAATAATATTAAAAAATTCTGCAATTATTTCTCCCCAACATCTAAACAGAAGTACCACTATGTACAAATAAGGCTGGTTGGACAGACTTATTGGTGGTGAAAAGACAGCCATATTAACGATCAGTGTTGGTTTGTCTTACGAGATCATATTCGTAATCTGTATGCTCAACACCTTCTTTATGCATCTGAGACAGACTATAATGTTGAGCAAGAACTCGAGCCCGACAGCTGATCATTTGTCGATATCTGCCCTGAGCTTCAGAAGGCCTTAGAGAAATATGTTGCAAGTCAGGCTGCAGAGATTGACACAGATTCAGAGCCTCCAGTCCTTATCGAAGCAGAAGTTACAGTTGAGCCAGAGCCAGCAGTTATTGATGAACCCGAGTCAAAATCAGAAATAGAAGAGCCTCTTGTAGAGACTTCAGCAGACTCCCAACGGAGTTGCCATAGAGCTAATGACATCTTCGCCAGATGTGAGAGTTCCAATGTCCCTGAGATCGTCTAACTTGTACGATTATTTGTAGATCTTTTTATAGGAGACAGTCACGGGAGATCAGGCTATTTATGATGCGAATTACAATTGATTCAATTCTTATCCGGGAGGATGCATCTCTGCCTGCTACCTGTGCATTACTCGAACTGTCATCATTTAAAGCAGGTGTGTCATGGAAGCCAGTTCTACCTCTGCCATCTTGGTTTAGTCATAACGCATCGGTGATGATTTTTCAATCACCACATTGGCTCGATTAAGGACTTGTGATGTGGTTCAACCTGGTTGTGCTTGCCTTACTATTTATCACTGCATTCACTGGAGATGAATGTTTTCAAGTCGGAGAGAATAATGGGAAAAGCAAACGGTACAGATTTGGCAGATTTAAGATTTTAGTTGATTTCAGATTTTATTAGATTTGATCAAGATTTAGGATTTATTTGAATCTAGATGTGATTAGTTTGGTTAGATTTGGTGAGATTTAATGTTATTAACAATTGTAAGTATAGTGCACGTATTGTAAGCTATATATAGCCGTGTAATGATCTTTGAAAATCATTATTGAATGCTTTGATAAAAAAAAGAAGCTATTTTCTTTGGAATTGATTTTTGATCAATGGATTGAATCATAGGCTGTGAAACCAAGATCCGGTTGCAATCCGCGATCAAAATCTTTCTTTTCCTCTCTTGTTCTTCCCCAATTCCATCAAATCACCACCACAAACCCTAAATCCCCCTCCGTCCCGCATCACTTACTTTAAAATGAATATGGATATTGTTCATCCCCAGATCCAGTAATAGATTTTTTCGATGGAACTTACAGAAAATTTATTCTGGGTTTGGAACTTGATATATTAGTTGTGTGAAAGATCTAACAATTTTCCCTGTGACACACTTATTGATAATGAACACTAAAAGGAAGTGAACACTACTAGTACAAACCATGTTGATAGCACAGAGCTACATAAGCATGCAACTTTTGACAAATTACAGTCAGAACGACTAGTACAAACCATATTCATAGTATACCATCGCTGTGCTATCACAAATATTTTTCAAATCATTAAAAAAATGGAGTAGAAGAAAATTTTGTGCTAAACAAATGTTTAAGATAAAACAGATTACCGTTTCAGGGAAATGAGTAATTTCTTCGACTCTAGTTACTGAAACTCCAGCATCTTCCAATGCAGTTGCTGTTCCTCCAGTTGAATTAATAGTATATCTATATTGATGCAACAAATTCATTAGAAGTAAATCTAGACATGAGTGAAATTAAATATGTAGCTTAAGTTTCCAAGAATAATCCAGTTCCCAGATTGAAGGTTATAATAAAAAGTAAATTACAATCAAAGCATACAGGGGCAGACATTGAACAAATCATGTCAAATGGTAAACCATGTGCAGACATTTCAAAAATCATTGTCTTGTCAAAGATCCCATATTGCTAAATTCTGAAGTTAATTGGAGCTTCAGACCCTCACCTGCATTGGGTAAACTATGATTTACCTATTGATGTTAGATACTGACAACATTCAATAAGCATGACTATGTTACCCAATTTTGTGTAAAGGACAACCTCGCGGGAAAATTATAAGAATTGAAACATCTTGTTGAAGCAAGTAGTCTGTGTCAAAATGCCAAAGTACTTCAAAGTTGTAATTCCATTGGATAAGCTGTGATTCAAAGTTGAAATCATTCACTATGACACAAACCTCCCATTATTATATTGAGTAGGGAGGCATCAGCAAATCGTTATGTCTTCGAATTTCATTAGTTATGTTTAAACTTAACTAATAATGCCGAGTTGGTAGAACTTAAGAGGGATAAGGAAAAAAATAGTCTGAACTCAGAACTAGACATGAACCTTTTGAACATGAAGAGCAACATAAAAATTCTACAGAAGCAACACCCTTAGTGAAACATTTAATGATATAGAAAAGATAAATTTATTGTGTAACAAACCAAGAGACTAAAGGAAAGAACTTGAAGAAAAAAAGTAACCTGCAAAAAGAGTAACTAAAGAGATGAAGTATCACAATATAGCATCCTATAAATGAAAGATAACAGAGAGACGTAAAAGAATAGCAAAAGGTAAAACTCACCCTAATGCTTGAAGTCCATTTCCAAGGAAAGCCAGATCATGCCTGTTCGATAGTGATACGAGGGCTTGCTTGCAACCTACAAATGAAAGAACATAAGCACTAATGGTAGAAGAAATGAGAGTTTCTGACATGCAAATTTATGGAATTTTACATCTATAACTTACAATCAATATAGAGTGAAAATCCATTAGCTACCGCAACAGCAACATGTCCGTGAATAGCATCTCAAAAATAAAATAAAATAAAAGAAACAGAAAAATGGAACGTCAACCCAGGGAGTAACACTAAGAGATAGATAAGTGCTCGGTGTAAAGAGAGTGGAAAGAGGCAGTTGCTACTCGAATCTCACAAAACTGTTTCTCTATTGAAAACTCCCTAAATTATTTGATTTTCTCAAAGAAAAATCCTTAATATTATGAAATTGGGAGTGCATAGCAAGTTAGGCGCTAAAACTTTGTCATTCATCAAGTAAAAAAAATCATAAAACAGTATATTCCCTAAAAATGCCAGACAGAGTTATGATCTACAAGCGCATGGAATATAGAAAACAAAAACAACCAACCTAATGTTAAGTTGTGGAGCCTGATTATTGCCTTGATGATTTGTCATCCTAAATAGAGTCATTGCACATATCGACCTGCACGATCGTGTCGTTTTGGGGTAGAGCCCCCTCCCCGAGGCTCGAGGGCAGAGCCCCCGGAATAAATTATTTCGAGAGTCCCCCTTGCAGATCCCGGAGCGAGTGAGAATCACTATGGTAAAGAGAGTTTCAGATTGAGGACAGGGTCGGAGTCTCGCTCCAGAGTAGCAGCTTGGTATCACTCCGGAGGAGCACTCCAAAGCATCTAAGCAGAGGAAACTCCGAAGCGACAATGCAGAGTAGCACCTCGGAGATGCATAACGGTGAAGCGGCCCAGTCTAGAAGCTTCATAACCCGTGAAACTTGGGAACACATGTCAATGGCAGTATGGTGATTTTATAACTTATAATCTTAGTTTTCTCTATAAAAGGAGATGTGTCGTCATTGTGATTAAGAGAGCAGATGTGTGTGTATGTCATTGTACATACAGAGCAGCTGTTAGGTTAATCTCTCTGATAATGTAGTGGATTTGCGTGAGGCTCCATAATTTTTCCGACTTTGGGTTTTCCATATAAAATTCCGGTGTCTTTGATTGTGCATCTGATTTGTGCTCTTTCTTCTTCCCCAATTTCCTCTCAACACCTAATACTACATTTAGGGGCCGTTTGTTTCGCGTAAAACTCCGTAATTCGTAAATGACTTACTACCCAGTTACAACTACGGCGTTTGTTTGGACCGTAATTCGTAAAAGACTTACGTAACTCAACTAACACTCACTTGCAACCCAGTTACCACTCACTTACAGCCCAGTTACAGTTAATTTTGTGGCCATACAAATTTGTAATATTTTTTTATATTAATATTAAAAAATTTTAATATTTAACTTTTTTAATATTTATTTGTAGTATTAAAACTTTTAAAATCACCAAATAGTTAATTTTGTGGCCAACTTTTTCACTTACAACTTATACATTACGACAACCAAATACCGTAAAGTACAATACACTTTCCCACTTTACAATTTTATATTACCAACCAAACACCGTAAAATTTACATACACGTAACTCATTTACAATTGTAAAAGACTTTATCAATTACAACTATGAATTACGGCCAGTTACGACAACCAAACAGACCCTTAGGTACAAAAGTATACAGGTAATTTGGGATGGTAACAATTAATGAATAGATCAAAATTATGCAGCAGGCGATCGCTTTTTCTTCGTGTTAGAATAATCAATACAACTAGCAGTAAGCCAACACTATCAAAATCACAGCTTTATCCCAAAATTAAAACGAGAAAACGAGAAAAAAAATCCGATACCAGCTGAAAGATGAGATTTTGACATCTGGGTCTCCTTCTCCACCATTGCCCAAATCGAAACCCTGGAGTTCGAAGAGAAACTGCGGGCGAACTGAGTTGAAGAAAACTCTATCCTGCATTGAGAAACAAGAATGGTAAAAAAAAAATAAGGGTAACTTCACTTGGCAGTAATCAGAGAAAAAATGAGTAGACCGGAGATTACTGGTTGGGGGCGGTGATGATACCGCCGTTGAGAATAAAGTGGATGTGAGCCGCTTTAGCGGCGGTGGCCGGAGAGCCCGGAGCAAAACGGACATCTTTTTTCTCCGTCTGCCCCCCGCGTTGGGGGTTTTGATGTGTTGGAAGCAATGCGGGTTTGATTTATGAGACCCGATAGGTTACCCAAATGATCCGATCCGGTATTTTCGGGTTCGCGTCCGGGTCCTGAAAATATCCGAATTTATTTTAACAAAAAAAATATACGTAGCAAAAACATATTAATCAAGGAAAAATTCGCAACAACCACATATTTTCCATCATAATTAGGGGAAAAAAACCTTTTTTATTTTTATTTGCTACAGTATGATCCACGTTAACATAAATTGATTCCTCTCAACTACCATTTCTTTATATATTTTTATTTACTCTTTTACTTTTTACCCATCTTCTTCGATGTTGCTCTCTTCTCAACCCTGACTTCGATACAGAGTAGTTCGCAGATCGACCTGTGCAGTCAGGTCGCAGTGGGGGTTGGACGCGGGGAGCTCCCCTCCCAAGGGGTCTCAGTGAACAAACCCCTGACCAAATTATTTGGGACTGACCTTTTGCAGATCTCGTTTGTTCGTACTTGCGATTAGTTTTAGTTTGTATTTGCGATCAAGGTGGTTTTTAGATCTGAAAAGCATTTAGCATCATTCGATATCAGTGGACGAGGGGGGGGTCTGCTAATGATGGTGATGCTGATATGAGGAATGTGGCTCATGATCGCAGTCCTCTGTGCGGATTGCGATAGTCGCGGTGTTTTATTAGAAGATTGTGACTATGATTGTTGTTCTTTTATTAATTGAAAATTAGGGCATCTTGCGAGGATTGTGATCATTGTCACCGTCCTAATATAAGCTGGGAAATCGTGTTCTTGTGATGACTGTGATCATGATCGCAAACTCAATAGGGACTCAAAATAAGACATTTTGCGAGGATTGTGATCGTGGTCTCAGTTCTAATAAAGACAACTGCGATCATAATCGTAATCCTATAAAGACTCGAAAACATGACATTTTTGCGAGGACTGTAATCATGATCGCAGTCTTAATAAAGAGGAATGTAATCATACTCACGGTTTCTATAAAGACTTGGAAGCGTGATATTTTTTTGAGAACTGTGATCATGGACGCAGCCCTAATAAAGAGGATTACAATCACGATCACATTTTATAAAGTCTTATAAGCGTGACGTTTTGTGAGGACAGCGATCATGATCGCATTTCTAATAAAAACTCAGAAATGTGACACTTTATGCGACGGCTGCGATCATGATCACAGTCATTTATATATCACTAGTTTGCATTTTCGAAACGGTCTGCTTTCTTCGAAGCGATTACTGTGAGGCATTTGCGTTTTTTGCTGCTGAGAAACGCTTTTGTGCTTGACATGTGGGCGCACGTGGTTGGTTTGAAAAAGAGGTGGCCGTAACGAATTAAGTTATGAAGTTAGTTTTTTTCCTAATTATGATTTGATATCAGTGGTTGTAGCGAAATCCCCGAAATATTGATTAATTTTCAACTCCGTTTTAGTTTGTTTTTTGACTGATTGATGGACAAATAGGTTTGAGAATATTTAAATTAGAAATCATCAACAGAAAGAAAGTAATAATATTATTTTCAAAAAAAAACAGCAAAAAAAATTTTTTTTGCCAAAAGGTATGAAGAAATATTTAAAGCGGGTTTAGAGAGAGACTGTTTAATTTGTACTTCACTTTGCCCCCCTAGATATTCCGTATAATATACAATTCCTTTTAACTTGGAGTCTTTGAGCTTCGTGGGGCGCAGTAGGGGTGGCCACCGGGGCGGGTCGACCCGCGTCGACCCGCCCCGACCCGTACTGTGCGACTCGTCGGAGTCGCACAGACGGGTTGACGGGTCAACCCGTACCCGCCCCGTTAAGGGGCGGGTCCAAACGGGTTGACCCGTCCCGTGGTCACGGGACGGATCCGATTCGTCCCGTGACGAATCACGGGACGAGTCGGGTCGGGAAAAAATTTCCCCGACCCCCCCTTCTTATTATTTTTTTTTTTAGTCCAATAATTTTTTAAGAACGTTAGAGGGGAAAATTATTCTGCGCCCCCTATATTAAAATGTTTTTGTTTTAAACCCTCAACGGCTCAAAATTGAGCCGTTGGGGTGAAAAAGAGGGTGCCACGTGGCACCCTCTTTTTCACCCCAACGGCTCAAAAATGAGCCGTTGGCCCATTAAAAAATAAAAAAATAAAAACCCTAACCTCTAATCCTCTATAAATACCCTCTCTACCCTCATTCATTTTCATCTCACATTCTCACTTCATCTCAACTCTCTCTCTTCTATTTTCATCCTCTAATTCACTCTTATTCTCTTACAATTACAAATCTCTACCAACTTTCAATCTAGTCTAATGGAGCCCAACTGGAGTACTGGCGGTTTCTCATCCGAAGCCGGTGGTAGCTCTTCATCAACACACAATCCGTCAGCTGCCGCACCTTACACCGATGTTGGCGGTAGCTCATCGTCAGCATATACCGCTTACCCACCATACAGCTATGCTCCACCAACATCCGCATTTGCTCCCTATCACAGTTCGTCAAGCTATGCATTTGACTACAGTGGTTATGCACCATATACACATGCTGCATATGCCAGTGATAGTGGTACAGGTCGGCATTCTATTTCCTTCCCTCCTCAATATGCCTCATATTCTCAACTTTTAATGTCAACATCACCAATGCACGCACAATCTCTGGCTCCTTTTTTTACTGAAACACAAGAACAACACGATACACAACCAACACAGCATGACACTATAGTTCCAGAAACACAACAACCTGAACCAACTAGCACAAGCACAAGCACAACCACTAAAGAAAGAGCCAAAACTTCTGCGGTGTGGAACCATTTTGTCTTAAAATTATTGAAGGTAGAAGAAAGGCAGAATGTAAGTACTGTCATCAACTATTTGATCGTAAAGAAGGATACGGTACTGGTGTTCTTAATAACACTATGAAAAAAAGTATGCTAAAAGTCACGGTTTACCACCACAACAAGCACAAATATTAGCTGATTCAGGCACACTCTCCACTTGGAGATATAAGCCTGAAGTAAATAAACATAAGTTAGCTGAATTTATTGTTCGAGCAGAACTTCCATTTTCTTTTACTGAATCAGATGCATTAGTTGATTATCTTAAATCTGCTTTTGCTCCTGATTATAAGAGAATTAGCAGACAAACTATAACTAGAGAAATTGAAGATTTATTTGTAAATAGAAAAAATATTTTGAAGGCTCTTTTTACTAGTGATGCTAGAAAAATTTCATTAACTTCCGATATATGGGAAGCTCTTAATCTTATTCATTATTTATGTGTTATTGCTCACTTTATTGATGAAAATTGGATTTTACAAAAACGTATTTTATCATTTTCTAAATTTTCTGAGAAACATTCTGCTACAAATGTAGCAAATTCAATTTTTCTTACTTGTAGAAATTATGGTATAGAAAATAAAATATTTTCTATTTCTTTTGATAATGCAAGTGAAAATACTGCTTCAATAAGACAATTGAAAACGATATTAGATCCAATTTTAAATGGTAAACTTTTTCATGTTAGATGTGTTTGCCATATATTGAATTTATGTGTACAAGATGGTCTAAAACTCTTAGACAAATATATTTATAAAGTTAAAGAAATTATTTTACATATAAAACACAGTGGACCTAGGAGACAATCTTTTAAAGGTTACTGCGGACAATGTGGACTAAAGGAAAAACTGCTCCAAGCAGATGTGAAAACTCGTTGGAATTCAAGCTACTATATGATTAAAGATTGCATTCCTTTTAAACAGCAATTCAATTTTTTACAATAAATGAATGTTCATCTCTTTATATTAGTGATGAAGAGTGGAAATTATATGAAAATTTTGTACTTTTCTAGAAAAATTTGACACTGCCACAAAAGCACTTTCTGGTACGTATTATCCCACATGTAACTTAGTTTTTTATAATCTTAATGAAATTGCTCAAGTATTTGCTGCATATAGAGATGATGATAGTCTTGAAGAGGCTATACATGATATGGAAGAAAAATTTTGAAAATATTTGAAAATATGCCTTTTTTATTTTACTTAGCTGCAATTATGGATCCTAGAATTAAAATAGATAATTTAAAACTTTTATTATCTAATTTTATTTTATGTTTAAATTATGAACAAGATGTAGATAAATTACTTTTAGAAATTAGATCTCTTTTAGAAGAAATGTACTCATTGTACAGAGATGAGTTATTTCCACCTTCTTCTTCTGAATTTAGGGCACCTACACCATCACAAACTTCTTCTAGTAGTCTAGGTAGAAGATTATCTAATTTTAAAAGTATACTTTCCTCTAATACTAGAAAGAAACACTCTTCAGGAGCAGGTTCATTTGATGAACTTAATTTATATTTGAACACAATGCCTGCTGAAATAAATGAAAATGATGATGAACCATGGGAAACATTTGATGTTTTGTCGTGGTGGAAAGAACAGAGAAAACAATTTCCTATTCTTTCTACCATGGCCCGAGATATACTAACACCTCCGGCCTCTACAGTAGCGTCCGAGAGCGCGTTTTCTGCAGGTGGTAGAGTTTTGACACCCTGGAGGAGCAGGCTGACGTCGAAACACTTGGAGATGGCGGTTTGCTTAAAGGACTGGTTCGATGCAGAAAGACGCACACAAGAAAAAGCTATTCTGGATGAAGAATTTGAACAAGACGAGGATGACGAATAGAGTACCACCAGAGTTTTTTATATACATTGTATGAGATGAGCACCAGAGTTTTGTTATGTATACGAGATGAGTTTTATGTACATTGTATATGTGATGAGCAATGTATATGATTTTTTCATATTAATAAAATAATTTGTCTTACAAAAAAACTTGTAATTAGTGAAAAATCAATTCTATTTTTTTTTATAATTTTAGAAAAATTTTAATTTTTTTTCCTCTTTTTTCCCTATTTTTTCCTATTTTCTTTTTAACTTTAAATTTTAAAATTTATGAATTATCGAATTAAAAAAAATAGGCGAGACGGGTCCAACCCGTCTCGCCGAATCCGGTAACGAATCGGATCAGGAGACCCGATTCGTTACCCGGGATTTCAACCCGTCCCGTTTAACCCGTGACGAGACGGGTCCAACCTGTCTCGTCCGGGATTCGTTTGCCAAACGGGACGAATCAACCCGATTCGTCCCGTTGGCCACCCTTAGGGCGCAGTTCAAAGAAATGATGCTTTGCGTTTATTTGAGAGAAAGGACAACAGAAGTCTCAACAAAATAAAATTGCACTTTTAGCCCATTTTTGACTAAAACTAAGTATAAAAGTTTTACAAGAGTTTAGAGTAAAAAAACTTAGCAGAATGGATTGAAAATTAATTAGGGCCTGTTTGTTTCGTTGTAAAACGTCGCAAGTCGTAAGTCGTAAGTCGTAAATGAGAATGGAAAAAGTGAACTGTAGCAGAGAAAATATATTGTGTTTTACGGTGTTTGGTTGATAAAGTGAAGTGTAATGGAAAAGTATATTGTGTTTTACGGTGTTTGGTTGATAAAGTGAAAGTGTAAACGGTAAAGTATATTGTGTTTTACAGTGTTTGGTTGGTAATGTAAAAGTGTAAGTGAAAAAGTTGACCACAAAATTAACTGTAGCAGTGATTTAAATATATTAAATACTATTAATTAAATCTACTATTGCAAATTAAATTGTATTAATAAATTTGAGATAAAAAATTAATAATCTTAATATTTTATTTATAACAATAATATTAATAAAATATTAGTATAAATAGTAAAATATTACTAAAATATTAACTAAATAAATAATATAAAATTTAAAAAAAATCTAAAGAACATTAATAAAATTTTAAGAATACTAATAAAATATAAATATTAAAAAATGTTACAACATAATAAAATATAGTTATAATATTATAATATTTAAAAATACTTGAAAATTATTATAATATAAATTTTATTATAATATTATTGTAATATTATAGAAATATAAATTAATAAAGTAAAATATAATTATAATTTAATAATAAATTATCATTATAGTATTATTATACTGAATTATTATTACAATATTAACATAATAAAATATTAATATAATAATAAAATATATTATGATATTAATAAAGTAATTTTTTATATTAAAAATAAATAATTAAATATATAGTAATTTTATATTAAAGTATAATACTGTTATATTAATAAAATATTAACTCTAAATAAAATAATAAAAAATGGAATAAGTATTAATAAAATAATAAAATGTTAAATTAAAGTATAAATTAAAATAGTAAAATATTAAATATTAAAACAATAAAAAAGTTAAAGATTAAAATATAAATAATTAAATAATTAAATAAAAATTTGAACACTATTAAATATAAATATTTAATAATATTTAATTATATATTGATTATCAAGTAACTGTTTTGAACTGTAAGTTTACTACAAGTGACAGTTACATGACCACAAAATTAACTGTATCAACTGCAAGTGGAAAATATGAGTGTAAAAGTGAGATTTATATGACCACAGATTTAACTGTAGCAACTGCAAGTGGGAAAAGAAGAGTTGCAAAAGTGTTTTGCATTTTACATTTTGTAACGAAACCAAACACTTTAAATGTAAAGTTGCAAACTTTTTGCATTTTGCAAACGTTTTGCAACTTACCAAACACGCCCTTAGAGTGGGCTGGCAATATTTATAAATATACTATTTATTTCTTTTAGTTCTCATTAATTTCTTTGCACAATGCTTTTCGAGACCCAAGCAAACAATCAAGAAAAATTTGAAACATAGAAGTATCACTTTTTTGTCTTCTCAAAAGCTAAACTAAGCACAAGAATTTTGAATTGGGGAATTTTTTTTCCCATTATAATTGGCAGAGAGAAAGGAGCGAGTCGCAGGTCAAGTCCCGATTGCGGTATACATTAAAAAACTATATTTTTATTTTTAAGTTTTTTTATAAAAAACACATTTTATTAAAGAAAAAAGAAAGAAAAAGGGAAAAAATTATTTTTTTCGAGGGAAAAAAGGAAAAGAAATCCGAAAGGCCTTCTTTAAATATGGGTGCCATGTCAACTCAAACAAAGTGACTTTCCCGTACTTTCCAATGGAACTTAGCCACGTCTGCTGGACCCCGCTATCCATTTCCTAACCGCGGAGCAAGAAACCGGGAGCAGCTCAGCTCTCTCCCTCGCTTCAAGCTTACGCCAACTACCAAAAACACTTTTCTCCCAAGAACCATTCGCCACGTGTCCCGTACTTGATGGAGCACTAATAGCCTCAGAAGCCGCTGGATTCCCTCCCCTTTCTCTCTCTATTTTCAAAAAAATCCCCAAATCCCACTGCTTTTTTCACAAGGTACGAAAATCTCATATCCGATCAAACTTTCGATTGTCGTGGGAATTTGGAGTAATGGGTCTTCGCAAAGAGATTTTTTTTTTTTGGTTTGGGATTTTTGTTGTATTTCCCCCACTGGAGTTTCAGCTTTTTTTATGACGTATATCTTCTTAATTTATTTAATTGTTTCCATGATTGTTCCCGATTTTATGTGAGTTTTAGAGTAATGGGACTTCGTTAGTGTCTTGTATTCTTTTTGAAATTCTGGAAAATTGAGTCACTTTGTAGCTGTTTTGTTCATTGTACACTGGCTAAATCCTCAATGCGAGTAAAATAGCAAATGGTTTCTTTTGTTCATCCGAGTGGAGAATCATGTTATGAATGCACTATACGTAAATTTTCTTACTTTGTTTCATCTTATTGGCTCTACTTGGTGCTTGTTAAGTGGAATGCATATTGACCTGATGATTTTTTTTTTGTTACTTCCATTTCTTTGTGGTAGAGACATTCATATAATTCTCATTTCTGCGATGTCTGTAAGCTTCATATACTGGGATGACTGTGTGGATCCGGAAGATATGCGAGTACTGTGGGCAGATAGGGCTGTGAGCAAAGAATGGATTGATGCCAACGAGAGGAAGGGACACAGAGTTCACCTCTCTCGAGATCCTGATGGAGAGCCATATCTTACACAGACAGAAACGAGGGTAAATGCCTTAACGAATGTTTTAAATGATTAGGAACTTGGAGGAGATCTTACCCTTATCATGTTAGCTTTTGTACACACCACATATACATATATGCATGTGTAAAGTTGGGGTGTGGATGACTACATATTTCCATAGGAGGTTTTAACGCTTGTTTACTATTGCATTGCAATCATATTGTGCAAATGCGTGGAATGTTCCGTGTTGTTTTCAAATGCGTTAAATACACCATAAAAGAAAATTACATGTGCTTGAATCAAAAGCACATTTAATCGATCAAGAAGTAATAAATCTTCTTTCAAAAATTAAACCTGAAATTTGTGGTCAAGCGCTAAGGCTCTTGCATCAATTGACCAAGATAACGTCAGACATTTGTTCTTTTCCAAGATTGTGTTGGTGCAAAACACATTCCATGGTGTGGATTTTCAATAGAATACATGCTCGAAAGTTGATCACCAATCAGTGTATCTAAGAATGTATGAAGTTGTTCCATTTATGGCTATCTGATGCTTGTGGGAAATAATTTAACTAGCTGCATAAATCCCATTCAACCATCTGGCTTTTCAATTTGAATAGTACAAGCAATGTGTAATGAATGTATTTTCATTATCTTTCTAAAAATAGCGCCACCCCCCTCCCCCGGGCCAAAAAAGAAACCTCTAAAAGTATCTGCGCTGGAGGAAACCATATGAAATTTGGCAAGAGGGTTGATGTGAGACAGAGGAGAAATTAGGGGGTTTGTGGTGAGGTTTTGGTGGAATTGGATAAGAATAAGAATTTGAGAAAATAATATGATCACGGATTGCAGCCTAGATCTTGCTGATTCGATTAAATCCACGAGATCAAACTAAAACAACACAAGTTTCAAAATTTTAATCAATTCATCATTACTTTCAAAATTCAATAAATGACTTTATATAACCTACAATATGTGCACCATACGTGCAATTATTGATAAATCAAATCTATTCAAATATAATTCAATAAATTCTAAATCCCAACTAAATTTACTCAAATCTAAATTCAAATAAAATCAACAAATTTTACTAAATCTGAACAGTTTGGTTTCCCCATCTTCTCTCTGACTTGAAAAACATTCATTCCCGATGAATGCAGTGGTAAGTACAAAGTAAGCACGATCGGGTGGACTCACCACATTACGAACTCAATCAGGCCAAGGTGGTGGTCGAAGATCACCACTGATGTGTCATAGCTGAACCAAGACGGTGGAAGTGAAACTGGTTTTCGTGACAAACCGTCCGCAGTTGACGGTAGCTCGAACAAGATACATGTATCATAACAATCAACTCAATTCCACTGAAAACCCATGTACCAAAGCACCAACCTCATGTGAACTTGTCTCATATAGAAAGATCTGTAACGGGTCATAAATGTCAGGGGATTTCAAGATATAACTGTTAAATATGGTACTAGCTCCATGGTAGGATTCGCTGGAAGATGTACAAGAGTGTCAATAAGAGGCTCTTTCACTCTTGGCTCTGGCTTTTACTTCTGACTCTGGTTTTGGATCTTCAACAACTCTTGGCTCTGACTCTTTCACTTTTGTTCTGATTTTCACACACTTTTAGTTCTGATTTTGGGTCGCACAATCTTTACAGCTTGATTTTGCTAGAACCTTTCGGATGCCATGTATAGTCTTCTGAAAATCAGTGAAGAAATTGTCAATGATTGCCTCTCATCTTTAGCTCTTGTTCAATCTTGGGCTCTTAATATATGAAGGTGTGGAGCATACCGAGTATGAAGTAGGTATTGTGAGATAAATCAATATTGATAAAATCTATAGTTGTCTTTCCACCACCCACCAATAAGCTTCTTAACTAGCCTCATTTGGGCATAATGACACTTTTGTTCAGATGTCAGGGAGAAATAACTAAAAAATTCTTTAAGATAATTTTTTTTACTTCTCATATTCATAACGATCATGAGACTCCAAACACGGGATAGCCGTATATATATCTCGTTCAACTTTCTGATCATCACCATCTATATATCGACCACAAAAGTAAAACGCATGAAGAAATAACTCAAAAATTTGGTGTATAAAGCTCAAAACTTCCCAAGAATCTCAACGCTCAAACTGAACTCAAATCGGGTTGGAAATGAGGGCCTGAAACACTGCTCTTCTACTGTACGAACAATACCGGCATCAAACACAGGCTTGTAGAGGTTGGATTTGTTACCCAATTGCCGCGATTTTTTCAGTATTTTCAGGACTCAGTCACGCATCCAATGCTTCAGATAGAACTCGAATCAGATTCCGTGTAACGGTCCCCAATTCTAATAAGCAAGATTAGCTCCATAATATGTATTTATTCCCAATATCTAAAAAATTTCGGCAGCACTTCCTCTAATATCTTTACTTTTGCCACAAACAACATATCCAATTTCGGCTCCAAGGCCTACTTATATCCACAAAGCATTTCGGTCACATGACCTACTTATCACAAAAAGCATATCTCCAAAATATACTTATGCCGTGCATATATCTTGCATAACCATCAAGGCATCCAAATTCACACAATTCTACCAATATGATCACCATACCTCACTCCACCAACTTTCCCAAGTACACAAGTTCTAATTAAGTCTATTACAAAATTTACATAATATGGTAGCACTAAAGCACATTCAATTAGGTATTGTTTACATGTAGCTTGGTTACATACACATAGCGAACAAAATAGGATTTTATGAAACATATGTCATTCTGCTCATGACTACTCCATGTTACATTATGCTTTTACCTTTGTCCAGACCTGAAAAGAAAGGAATTGAAAGGAATGAGCCCGACGGCTCAGCGAGTAATTACATAAACATTCTATAAAGGATAACAACATGATATATTTCCACAACATACTTTGTGAAGTCCAAAGAAACCATGCATGAATGGAAATGCCACCCGATTCAATTGAATATTTAAGAGTCTTAGTTGTAAGGCTTTCATTAAGAATAAAGTTCCTTCTCCTAGTGTACCAAAACAAGATTAATACTTGATCCTTCTTAAGAAAATATCTAGACAAGCATTCTTACCTTGCCCAAACCTTGACTAACAATTTTTATATTCCAAGCAATTATTGATAACATAATATCTTGTTACTTACTATAACACAATCACATATCACCCTAATTATAGGGTATCATTTTCCAAACCCCGTCTTCTTCCACCTACCGGCTCCCGCCCGGCCCCTTCCTCCTTGGAGTACAATAATGACTCATTTATGTAGTATAAGAAAGAAGCCTACATGTTCATATGATATTAAAGTGTGATTCCCATGCACCCCGTCTTCTTCCTACTACCGGCTCCCGCCCGGCCCCTTCCTCCTATATTTGCAACAACAAAAATACGTTATTCACCGTCTTCCCCCCTCCTACCGCTCCCCCGCCGGCCCCTTCCTCCTCTTATAAGACATACATAGATATTCGATTATAACAACATATAAATTCTACAAGCAACTCACACATACATTGTATGACAAAAATATGCTATGGCGAGGTTACATAACTAACATGTTATGACAAAATCACCAAATCAATATGTTCACATGTTGTCAATATATTTAATCATGCTATATATGTGTATTACTATAATAAGTAGTATAAAGTAATTCATGCGGGATTGCCAAGGTATTATAATTAATGACTAAAGCATTTCACATACATACCTTGCAACACAACTACTAAGGTACCCTTACATTCTAATACACACCCATCACCACTCGCTTTACTTATACTACTTAACTTAAATCAAATTATTATGAACACATAACACAATAATTTATACAACTACTTCCTAATAAAATTTAATTTTTGGCACCAATTCCATGTAAATTAATTTACATGATACTCTACACTCATCTATTGTACTCTCCCTAAAATCCCTCTTAGTCACATATAATACTTGCATGAATTAAATTCGTGAATTTAGCATATAGAGTGAGTATGTAAATTTACTCACCAAGATATGTGGATTCCCACTAACGATTTTGATCAATTCTCCCACTCAAGCCCTAGTAACAAGACAAGGCAAAATTCTTAGTTTATGCAACAATCATCATAGAAATAACTAGTTGATTTCTATTGGATCTATGCCCAACTATCAACCTCTGAAATAAAAGAGAAATTGGAACCAAAATTTCAGAATTAGGGTTGATTTGTACCTTATGAAAAACGATTCCA
The DNA here is from genome assembly GCA_038442645.1 of Agave tequilana. Taxonomy (NCBI): domain Eukaryota; kingdom Viridiplantae; phylum Streptophyta; class Magnoliopsida; order Asparagales; family Asparagaceae; genus Agave; species Agave tequilana. Next base: position 4,108 of record JAVJIF010020151.1, on the reverse strand, counting down.
AAATCTGAATTTCTACACGATTGTTGGCCAAATCGGGTACCCCCCCTCCCCCCCACCAGGCCGTGCGCGGCCTGGCGCGCCGGCTCCCGCGCGGCTGCGCCGCCCTCCCGCGCGGCTGCGCCGCCTCCCCGCGCGGCCGTGCGCGGCTGGTGTGGCGCGCGGCCGGCCGCCCTCCTGGCTTCGGCTGGGAGGGTGAAAAAGAGAGAGAGAGAGAGTTGGGTAGTGAGAATTTGAAGAGGAGAGATTAGGGTATTTTGAGATGAGATATTCAGTTTACCAGAGAAGAAGAGGTTAAGTTTTCAGGGAAGAGAATTTCTTCTCTATCTGAACGTAAGGGGTTGTTTCTTTTGCAAAAATACCCCCAAATCCAACTTATTACAAAGCTAAACCCTTCCTCATTCTTGCCACTTGGCCAAGGCTAGGATCAAATTGATCCTAGCCTTACACCTCACCCCCCTCATGCTTACCTACTCCTCCACTCACTTAAGTTTTTAATAAAGAATTTTAAAAATCAAATACCTAATAATTAATTAGTTATGTATAATTGGGAATACATTAATGTATACCAAAATTGCCATATTTAAGATATACCCTCCAATACTCTTATATTAATTATTTTGGCATAATATACATATATATATATATTTTTATATATATTCTAATTTATGCTATAAATCCAAATAAAATAAATAAACTCATATAATAAAATGTAAATTCTTTGGTCAACTTCATTATCTTGGTATTAATTTAAGAATAATGAATTATAAAATTCCATTAATAATCGATGCTTAAAATTATGGGAAATAATAATTAATAAATAAATTAATAAAATAGGCTGTTACATTTCTACCCCCCTAATGGAAGCTTCGACCCCGAAGCTTGACGTACCTTAGAAAAGGTGTGGGTAGGTAGATCGCATCTCCTCCTCTGGTTCCCAGGTAGTTTCTTCGATTTCCTGGCTTCTCCATAATACCTTTACTAACGGAATGGTTTTGTTCTGCAAAACCTTCTCTTTACGGTCCAGATCTGCACTGGCTCCACCATATGATAAATTGTCTTGGAGTTGTAGTGGAGAGTAACTGAGAACATGACTGGGATCTGGTATGTATTTTCTTAATTGTGATACATGAAATACATTATGCATCTTCTCCATTTCTGGTGGTAATGCTAACCTGTAGGCCACAGAGGTCCACTCTTTCCAATATCTCAAAAGGACCGATGAAACGGGGTCTAACTTATTCCGTTTACCAACCTTATCACTTCCTTCATTGGTGATATCTTCAAGAAAACTTTGTCGCCTTCTGCAAATTCCAAAGGTCTTCGGCGCCGATCCGCATATGTCTTCTGTCTACTCTGGGCCGCCTTCATTCTCTTCCTTATCATCCGTATCTTCTCTGTTGTATCTATCACTATATCGGCTCCGAATAATGTTCGGTATCCATCTCTTCCCAGCAAATCGGAGATCTACACTTCTTCCTGCCGTCCAAGGCTTCAAATGGGGGCATTCCAATAGTAGATTATAACTATTGTTGTATGCAAATTCTGCTAATGGTAGATACTTTTCCCAATTACCCCCGAAATCCAACACGCATGCTCTCAGCATATCTTCCAATATTTGTATAGTTCTTTCTGATTGTCCGTCGGTTTGCGGATGAGCAGCTGTACTTGGGTGTAGCTTGGTGCCCAGAGCTTGGGATAGACTGATCCATAGCCTTGACTGAAACCGAGGGTCGCGATCTGACACAATCGTCTCGGGGACTCCATGAATCCTGATTATCTCTCGGAGGTAAATCTGAGCTAATCTATCCATCGAATAGTTTATTCGTATGGGCAGAAAATGAGCGGACTTTGTAAGTCGATCGACTATCACCCAGATGGCATACATCCTTGAGGGGATCTAGAAGTCCTGTCACAAAATCCATAGTAATATTGATCCACTTCCATTCAGGATTTGTAAGGGCATGAGGAGTCCAGGAGGCTTCTTATGTTCAGCCTTAACTTGTTGGCATATCAAACATCTCTGTACAAAATTTGCTATGTCCTTCTTCATCCCTTCCCACCCAAAGTTTTCTGCAAATCCTGATACATCTTGGTTGTTCCAGGATGTGCGGTGTAAGGAGTGCAATGGGCTTCAGTTAAAATTCGCTCCTTGAGTTTAAAATCTGGTGGTATAATTATTCGGCTTCCCTTCCTCAGTAAATCCCTGGAAATTATAATTCTTTGGGTTTTCACCTCTTTGCACTTTCTCAAGATTTTTAGCTGTCTGATCATCTTCCTTTGAGCTTCCTTGATCTCATCATAGAGGTCGAAACCAATACTAATTTGATTTATCTGGCTCACTTCCATCCCGGGGCCCTCTTATGTGAATTTCAAGTTGCATTCTTTCCATCTCCTTTATCAACTCCGATTGCTGTGTTAACAATACCGCCCAGGATCCCCCAGACTTCCGGCTCAGAGCATCGCCACCACGTTGGCTTTCCAGGGTGATAGAATGTCCAGTCATAATCCCTTCATCAACTCCAACCATCTTCTTTGGCGCATATTCAATTCCTTTTGGGTTGAAAATATATTTCAGGCTTTTGTGGTCTGTGTAAATATCACATGATACTCCATAAAGGTAGTGCTGCCAAATTTTTAAGGCAAAAATGACTGCAGCTACTCAAGATCATGGGTAGGGTAATTTTTTCTCATGGTTCCTTAGTTTGTCTAGGCATAGGCAATTACTCTCTCTCCCCATTTTTGCATCAATACACACCCCAGGCCTGACTTTGATGCATCACTGAAAAACACATAACCTTTATTTCAATGGGCATGGCTAAGATTGGAGCCGATGTTAACTTATCTTTTAGTTCTTGAAAGCTTTTCTGCTGATCATCTCCCCAATGGAATTTGAGGCCTTTCTTAGTTAACTGGGATAGGGTGCAGCTATCTTAGAAAATCCTTCTACAAACTTCCGGTAATACCCACCAATCCTAGGAAGCTTCGCACCTCAGTGACATTGTAGGTTGAGGCATCCCTTTATCGCCTCGATCTTTGCGGGGTCCACTGATATTCCTTCTTCATTTATGATGTGACCCAAGAACCCAACTTCCTTCACCGAACTCACACTTCTTAAGCTTTGCATAGAGTTGCCTTTTCTCTCAATAACTGTAATACTATCCTCAAGTGTCTTTCCTGATCCTCTTTGCTCTTTGAATAGATCATATGTCATCAATGAACACCACTACAATTGATCTAGGTATGGCTGGAAAATTCTATTCATCCGATCCATGAATGCTGCTGGAGCATTAGTCAAACCAAATGGCATTACTAAAAATTCATAATGGCCATATCTGTTCGAAAGCATCTTAGAAACATCTTCCGGCTTGATCTTTAATTGATGGTATCCTGATCTTAGATCTATCTTGACAATATACTGGCACCCTGAAGTTGATCAAATAGGTCTCATCCTCCGGCATGGATATCGATTCTTGATAGTGACCTTGTTCAGCTCTCGATAATCTATACACAGCCTCATGCTCCCATCCTTCTTCTAACAAATAATACCGGAGCACCCCAAGGTGATACACTCGGCCGAATAAAACCGAGGCTTAGCAACTCTTGCAACTGGTCCTTTCATTCATTCATTTCTGCGGGTGCCATTCTATAAGGTGCCCTGGATATGGGGCTTGTCCCAGGTAGAAGATTAATGGAAAATTCTACTTCTCTATCTGGGGGTAAGCCGGGTAGATCCTCCGGAAAGACATCAGGATAGTCTCTTGCAACTTCTATGTTTTCAATCTTAATCTTCATATCTTCTTCACCAATAGGGTTGCCAAAAACCCTTGACACCCTTGCCTCAATATTTAGTGCCTTTAAAGCAGAAATGACTGGAGTGCTGATTTTATTCTTCATCCCTTCATAAACTCTTTCGTGAGTCCCTCTAACTTAAAAAATTATCTTCTTCTGATAACATCTACATGAACACGATATTTTGACAACCAATCCATTCCTAGGATGATGTCAAACTCCATTTCTCCTAGCTTAATCAGGTCTGCCTGTGTCTTCATCTCACTTATGATGATTTTACATCCCTTATAATACTCGCTAGTGGTCACTCTAGCGCCTA
>JAVJIF010020150.1:0-67751 GCA_038442645.1 Agave tequilana | reverse complement strand
AGCTTTATGGTTTTCAGATGAAGAAAGGATGCTCCGTCAATGAATACTTGAATCGCTACACAAAGTTTCTTACAGATTTAGTTAATGTGGATGTGGAGGTCAATGAAGAAGATAAAGCGGTAATTCCCTTGAACTCTCTTCTTGTAGAGGAGTATGAGACTTTTACTTTGACATTGATCAATGGTAGAAATCTTTTAACTATCATGAAGTGTCGACTGCTCTTGTTAACTATGAGGCGAGGAGGCAAGATAGGCAGCAGTCTTCTCAGGCAAGCACATCAGCAGAGACATTGGCAGTAAGAGGCAGAGGTTCATACAGGAAGGACAAAGGTAATCGCGGGAGATCGAAGTCCAGGCCAGGTTTTAGAAATCTGAAGATGAACCAGTGTGCCTCTGCAAAGAATGAGGGCACTGGAAAGTGACTGTTCAAAGGCCAAAGGGAAGAAGAAGGAATCATAGATTGAGGCAAACCTTGCAAAGGTGATCAGTACTCAAGCCAGTAATTCACAGGCAGGTGGATCAGACTTGGACTCATTGGTATTTTCGTTCTCTATCACTACTCTTATCATTGGCTACTCAGGAGATACTGAGTGGATATTGGATACTGGTGCTATATACCATGTGTGCCCGAATAGGATTAGTTTTCTAGCTTTGAGAAGCTAGAGGGATGTTCAGTTGTTATGGGCGACGATCATCCATGTACCTTGGAAGGTGTAGGAACAATCCAGATCAAGATGTTCGATGGGATGATACGAGAACTGAAAGAAGTGAGGTATATATCTCACTGAAGAGAAATCTTATCTCTGTGGAGTTTTGGAGACATTGGGTCTTGTGGTATCAATAAAGGATAGAGTCCTCAAGATGACCAAAGGCTCGATGGTGGTACTGAAGGCCGTTCGCCAGAACAATCTTTACTACTTGAAGGGTAGTACTGTTACATGACAAGTGGCAACTTCGACTGATTCAGATGATGACTCAACCAGGTTATGGCATATGAGGTTGGGACACACAGGTGAAAAGTCTTTGCAAGCTCTTGCAAGACAAGGATTATTGAAAGGGTCAGAACCTACAAGTTGGAATTTTGTAAACATTGCGTCATCGAAAGAAGACCAAGGTGAAATTCGGTACAGCAACTCATTGCACCAGGGGATTCTGGATTATGTTCACACTGATATTTGGGGACCTATCAAGACTGCATCAATTAGAGGTAACCACTACTTTGTGACTTTTATTGATGATATTCTAGGCGATGCTGGGTATATACCATGAAGCACAAAGGGGAAGTCCTAAAATTATTTGTGGAGTGGAAGAGAAATTTGGAGAGAAGTACGGGAAGGAAAATCAAGGTCCTCCATTCAGATAATGGAGGAGAATATAGGTCAGATCCTTTCCTTAAGTTATGTCATGATGAGAGCATAGAAAGGCACTTTACAGTGAGGGAAACATCGCAACAGAACAGGGTAGCAGAAAGGATGAACAGGACTTTGCTAGAGAAGGTCCGTTGTATGGCATACGCTTGCTATCTTGTTAACAGGTTACCTTTGTCTGCGATTGGAGGGAAAACTCCTCTAGAGGTTTGGTCTTGAAAAACTGCTCATGATTATGATTTGCTAAGGGTATTTGGTTGTCTAGCCTATTATCATGTTAAAGAAGATAAGCTAGACCCAAGAGCAAAGAAGGGATTGTTCGTCGGATTCAAGAAGGGAATCAAAGGATTCAAAATCTGGGATCCTACGGACATGAAATTTATTTTCAGCAGAGATGTCACATTTGATGAGGTTTCAATGTTGAAGCCTAAGACCTCTCAGCAGGTGGAGATTGTCAAGACCAAAGAAGTATCGCAGCAGGTGGTGAATGATGCTAATCCACTATCTCTAAAAAGTTCAGTATCTTTGAGGATCATGCCTAGGGTGACACAAGGTAATGGTCAAGTAGCTGAGGTAGATGCTGATGATGAAGAGAATCAAGAACAGATCATGGGTGATGTTCCTGATTCTAGTGCAGTTAGAAGACCAAGGAGAAACACGCGTAAACCAGGTTGGCTCACTACAGATATGGTTGTTGCTTATGCTCTTTCGGTCATTGAAGAGACTATCCCGTCCACCTACAGAGAAGCTGAAATCAGTTCAGAGTCAAAGATGTGGAAAGATGCCATGGAAGAAGAGATGCAGTCTCTATACAAAAACGACGCTTGGGAACTCACAAGGTTGCCCAAAGGAAAGAAGGCAATTGGCTGTAAGTGGGTGTACGCAAAGAAGCAGGGATCTCTAAAAGAAAATATGGTGCGCTACAAGGTCAGATTGGTAGCAAAAGGCTATGCACAAAGAGAAGGAATTGACTGCAATGAGATATTTTCTCCTGTTGTAAAGCATTCTTCAATTCGCATCTTATTGGCTCTAGTAACACAGTATGAGTTGGACCTTGATCAACTCGATGTGAAGACCGCCTTTCTCCATGGCGATCTAGATGAGGAGATCTATATGTCTCAGCCGACAGGGTTCAAGACCGCAAGAAAAGATGACTTGGTGTGCAAGCTGAAGAAATCGCTGTATGGATTAAAACAGTCTCCTAGACAATGGTATAAGCGTTTCGACAGCTTTATCAGAGGAAAGATGTACACACGTAGCCATTATGACCCATGTATGTATTACAACAAGCTACCTACAGGAGAGTATATCTATTTACTATGATATGTAGATGATATGCTTATTGCTTCAAAGTTTAGATCTGCAATTGATACACTAAAAAAGGACTTATCTTTTGAGTTTGAGATGAAGAATCTTGGTGAAGCAAAGAAGGTGCTAGGCATGAAAATCACACGAGACCGAAGGAGTGGTAAGGTGAGCTTGACACAGAAGGGGTATTTGTAAAAGGTACTTCAGAGGTTCAACATCGACAAGGATACGAAATCTATAAGTACACCACTGGCTCCTCATTTTAAATTATCTGCCACTATGTCTCCAAAGACTGTTGAAGAACGTGAGTACATGACTCGCGTCCATATACTAGCGCAGTTGGTAGTCTGATGTATGCAATGGTGTGTACACGACCAGATTTGTCACAAGCTGTCTCCATGGTTAGTAGGTATATGCATGATCCTGTACAGGGTCATTGGGAGGCAGTGAAGTGGATTCTACGGTACATTAAAGGTACCATAGATGTTGGATTGATATTCGAGAAGGATTCCACAGGAAAGCAGGACTGTATCGGATATGTTGATTCCGATTATGCTGGTGACCTTGACAAGCGCCGGTCCACAACGGGATATGTATTTACATTATCTCAAGCACCGGTTAGTTGGCGCTCTATTCTACAGTCTACCATTGCATTGTCTACTACAGAGGTCGAGTACATGGCCATGACGGAGGCTATGAAGGAGGCAATTTGGCTTTAAGGATTGCTTGATGACTTGGAGATTGATCAGGATCTACTGAAGATCAATTGTGATAGTATGAGTGCTATTTATTTAGCCAAGAACCAGGTGTATCATACACGGACGAAGCACATCGATATCAGGTTCCACTTTGTTCGGGAGATTTTAGATGATGGTGATATTGAGTTACTGAAGATTCACACAATGAAGAATCCCGCCGATATGCTTACCAAGGTGGTGTCAGGAGTAAAGTTTACACATTGTAAAGCATTACTCCATATCCTTCATGTTGACTGAGCTTGTTGAAGCTCCTTTGGATGAACTACGGATGGCTTGATCCCTTGGGCAGGGTACGTAGGCAGCCACACTGGTGCAGTCACTTTCGAGTCGACAGATCCTATGTTGAAGTTCGGCTCAGATTTGAGAAATCTTCACCGAGATGGAGAATTATAGGAAGAGAGAGGAAGTCGAAGCCAAGGCAAAGAAGAAACAGCAGCAGACACCGGTCGACCGGTGTACGCCAACGTGCACAGGCCATTGCGGTTGACCGCCCGGTCGACCGACTGACACTGCCTTACTCTCGGTTGGGCACGGTCGACCGGCACGGTCGACCGGGACTTGGGTTGGTCGACCGGTCGGTCAACCGACAGTCGGACTGGACTGAATTCGGAAAGTTGTTCTGAATTTGAAACGAGTCCAATAAGGAATCTGATTCTTCTAGGGTTCCTTGGGTATAAATAGAGGAGCAGACTCCTCTTCATATATAATGCTTACAATTGTATTGATTATTGAATCAATAAAGAAATCTCTCTTCCTTGTCCGAAGACGTAGGCAAATTTGCTGAACCTCGTTAAATCTGGTGTTTGGTTTTCTTCTATTGTTTTTATTGTTCTTGCCATTGGTAGTTCTTCCCTATTGCATTTGTGACTTAAGGGTTCCTCAAGAGATTGTTGATCTGCTCACAACAGGAGGTTCTCACCACCAGCGATCTCATTATCCTCCAAGACAACAGGTCCATCTCCATCTGAATCCGAACATGTTTGTGAAGACCAGAAATGACTATGAGACAGACCAAAACGTTGGTAGAGACTGAGGTTGTTAAGTTTGATGCATCCATTATCATCCACAATAATCCGGCTGAAGGGCTCAAACCTGTTCCTGTAGGGACAAAGCTATCTTCCAAAGAAACAACCTGCACAAGGGGAAAAGAATGATGATGAATGTATATTTCTGAGGAAAGTAAGAAGAAGTATGAAGCTTGCTCAGGACCATGAATTGGTTGTTCATAGGCCCCTCCTAGTGAAGTATATCACTTGGCTACATTTGAGTAATTAATCCAGGAACTTGTTTTCAAAAGATCACAAGGAAAGCCTTTGCTGCAGTGCTTCTTTAAGATGCAAATAGAACAGCCATAGATGGGTTGCTTGTAATTATTATTCTAATTTTATTCCTTTTAAAAAGATTATTGATTATAATTGGCAATATTATTAAAAAAAATATTTCACAGGGAAAATAGTGGTGGATTTTAATGTTGCTTATGGTTAACCACTCTCTCTCTCTCTCAAAAGCAAATCCATATAACCCTAACCCCCAAATTGCAGATCTCACAGGGTTAGTTGGATGAAGCACTACCAGATATCTCTTCTATGAAGGGGGGGAGAGATCTCAGAAGAGACATTGTTGGATTGGAACCCTAAGGTGAATGATGATTACTGCATGTTGACAAAAGTAAGGAGTTTCAAATTAATGCCTTTTCTTGGTAGAATTTGAAGATTTAATTGTAATTAGTGTTGTTAGGGTTAGAGACAGTTTATATGCAAAAGCCCTAATTTTTTGGGTTTTAGAATTGAGCCTGCACTACTTGTTCTCAGGGTACAATTATTGGGAAGGAAGTGTTCAGTTGGCAGCTCTATGCGGTAGTGCTGCAGTATAAAGGTACTAAAGTTATCCCTTTTTGACTAATGATAAACTTTTTACTGTAATTAGGACTTTAATTGTGTGGTTCACAGTATCTTAAGGGATAAATGTTAATGCTAATGCTCTTGCCATGTCGTCTGACTCAAGTAGGTGTGTTTTAAGCTAAACATGCTTATGCTAATGTAATTAGTCTAATCAAAATCTTATGTATGCTTATGCAATTTTGCCCAATCGAAATAGGTATATTTTAAGCTAATTATCTTATGTATGCTCCTGAGCCGTGTGTTCCCGTCCAGTCTCAAGGGCGCTGCTTACGACTGGTTCTATTCGCTCCCGACACAGTCTCTCTGGAGATGAAGCAGGTGTTCTACCACCAGTACGCTTCCCGACGGGAGCTAAAAAAGTACAACAATCACTTCCTTATCATCAAGATGAAGCCTGAGGAGAGCCCAAACAGTATGTTGAAGTGGTTGCCACTGCATTCGTCAGTGAGCTGCAAGTCACCCACTCCTACAAGCATCTGGTGATGCACGAGATCACCAAGATGAGGAATATCCTCTCTCAGGCTCCGAAGTATATTCAAATTGAGGATGCTACTTGAAGTTTTGCCAATCACTCCCCAAGCGAGGGGGTGGAGTGGAAAAACAGAAGGTGCAGCCTGTTTCTCTGAAGAAGACCCTGAGCTGGAGATCAGAGCTGTCAATAAGCTCGCTTGGAACATCGCCAAGGCCCATGGGGATGAAGCCAACTTCACTCCGCACCGGGCCATCGCCCTGACAGCATCTTAGGTGTCTTAACAGCGGACACCGGGCCCTCGCCCTGACGACATCTCGGGTATCTCAACAGCGGGCATGGGCCCTCGCCTTGACGACTACTAGAAGAACAGCCTACACCAGGCCCTCCCCCTGACGACATCTCGAGTGTCTCAATGGCATCCACTGGGCCCTCGCTCTGATGACATCTCAAGTTTCTCAATGGCATGCACTGGACCCTCGCCCTAACGGCATCTCAAGTGTCTCAACAACAGGCACCAGACCCTCGCCCCGACGACTACTCGAAAAACCGCCTACATCGGGTCTTGCCCTGATGGGATCTCGAGTGTCTCAATAGTGGGCACCAGGCCTTTGCCCTGATGACTACTCGGAGAATCGCCTACACCGGGCCTTCACCCTAATGGCATCTTGAGTGTCAATAATATGCACCGGGCCTTCGCCCTGATGGCTACTCCTTCTCGGGGAGTCTCCTGAAAGACAGAGGCTCACCCAACAACCTATATCGGGTCCTCACCCTGACAACCAAGGCTACACGGAGGCTCTCCTGAAAAACAGAAACATTCCTAACGGCTACTCATACAGCCTATATCGGGTCCTCACACTGACGGCTAGACTTACACGGAGCTCTCCTAAAAGACGAAAGTGCTCTTGACGGTCACTCATACAGCCTATATTGAGTTCTTATCCTGACGGCTAGACCACATGGATGCTCTCCTGAAAGACGGAAGAGCTCCTAATGGTCACTCATGCAGCCTATATTGGGTCCTCGTCCTGACGGCTAGACCTACACGGAGCTCTCCTGAAATATGGAAGCCCTCTTGATGGTCACTCATACACCCTATATCGGGTCCTCATCCTGACAGCTCAAACTTATACAGAGTCACTCCTGAATGACAGAAGCGTTCCTGAAGGTCGCTCTTGTAGCTTATATTGGGTCCTCACTCTGACAGCTAAGCCTACACAGAGACTCTTGAAAAATGAAAGTCCTCCTGATGCCTCCGATAGTTCAACCTACACGAAGGCTCTTCTGAAAGATGGAAGTGCTCCTGGTGGCCAACTCTCAGTCTGAAATTAAAAGGCACTGCAGAGACATTGAAAAGAATCACCGAGGAGGCAAGCTTTGACAACTGTTAAGTCACTCCGACAATTGTCTACTTCGCGTCCTAACTCTCACTCCCTCAGGTCGAACACAGTCAAACAATCATGCAGCATGAGTTCCAGGTGTCCTCCGGGGGCACCGCCTCTCCGAGGACTTCGACATCAGAGGTATCCTTTGAGAGCATCGTCACTCCGAAGACTTCGATCTCAGAGATTGAGTCAAGGGACTCCGACTGCCCCCATTACACTGGAAGGGGCTTCCTGTTCGGCTCTATCTCCCACTTCAGGATTGGAGCCACCACTCACAGTTGTCATAATCCTCTCCAGCTCCTCGAGAAGTAGCATGGAATTCAGAATCTCCCCTCTCCAACTCTGTGGACCCAGCAACAACATCGACCTCGCCGACTCTTGCTACTACGAGTACAAGCTTCTCAGCCGGGGGCACAAACCCAGAGGTGTCCTCCGGGGGCACCACCTCTGAGGACTCTCAAAGTTTCAACCTTGTATTACAATTAAAATATTACTTATTTTTAGTTTTATTTCAGGCACACGGGTCATGCAACATATTATTATAAAGCAAATAATTCTCTCAATTGAATCCTTTAGATCCGATGATTCTGTGGCAGCGAGTTCGTCTTTGTTCTGATAAAATGACAACTGCCAATAAGTTATTGTTTTCTCATGAAAAGTATTATTTTGACTATTTTCTGAACCAAAAAATTTTGGAAAAGAGAAAGGTATAAATCTCCTTCACGGGCGAAGAGACAAATGGAAGTTGGAGAAAACAGAAGACAATTTTTGAAGATTTAAAGTTGGAATTACAGAAAGAATCACCAGTAGATATTACAAATTGTTCAAACTAGTTCATTCATTTGGCTATGAGTGTTCCTGGATGCTATCTGGAGCCCTGAGCATCCTATCAATTCTCTCCAGTGAATTCTTTAGATTTGATGTCTTGTGATAGCAGTGTAGTCTTTCTTCTGATGAAACTATAAGGACTTGGGGGCACCATTTCAAAAAATTGAAAAACTAGCCTTCCAGATGGAGTTAACCAAATCCTTCTGTACTCAAGACCATCCATCCCCATGTCGTCGTTGTGCACAATCTGATCGAACTCAACTCAACAAGGCGAAACACCACTGCAGCATGTTACTTACGTGCAGTAGGGGCACTGGCCATTTGTAAGGATTTGGGGTACCATCCCAAAATACTAGCTTATTAGGTGGAGTTGTCCAAATCCTTATATACTTAAGACCATTCTCATGTCTAACCGATGTGAGACTATTAGTTCGAACCCAACTTAATATAAACATAATGACTACCAATAAGTTATTGCTCTTTCATATATAAGTACTCATAATTTATGAAGCTAAGGATAAAAAAAAGATATTTTCAAAGGGAGGCACATTTCTCCTTCTCAGAGAAGAAAGACAAATAGATGTCATAGAAAGTAAAAATTTTGAAGAGCGGGGAGCCCAATGAGCTATGATTTGTATGTAAAATACTGATTTATTATGAGCAAAATTGGTGAAAAATGAAGTGAGGAATGAAAAGGAATAATATAACACCTTTTCGTGGTTGCTCCCTGATTCCGTTTCTGTGGTTGCTCCAGTGAAACTTAATTTTTTTAATTTTTTAAAGAAGAAAACCATGAGGCCAAAAAGACCATATGGCATTCCATTAATAAGATTATAACGAAACATTCTAAGAATGAAGTGTAAAAAAAAGACACTCCCTCGCCCGCCGGCCCGCCGGCCGGCAGGTGAAGCAAAGCAATCCAGCGGGGCACGCCGCCTTCCAGTGGCCAAATAGGCCACAGTGGTGACCCAACCATCTCAAACCCGTGCCTGTTTATGTGTGTGACTGACTATGATCAGACACGCTTACCGTCACAGAGACGCAAAGCCAGATTTAATGCAATGCACGTAGCCTTGTTTGGTTTCGATTCAGAAACTCACTCACCATGGACCAAACCAGCCAAATTGGCAAGTGCTACACTGGATCAACAACCTGAGAGCACTGCTACATGAAACTATTGGAATTCATATCACATAGAAAAGGATCAACATTTAATACTAATAAAATAGGATCAATTGTCTCTATGCATAGATATCAATATCATGTATAATTGATCTTGAGTTGAGACTTTAGATAACATACTTCTTCGAAGGATGATAAACTATACCCAGATCTGGATCGCTGCTGTAGAAAATGAGATGAAGAGCCTTCTCTCTGCTAAACCTAACTTCTTATGGGTGGAGAATAATGTCTGGCTGCAGAGAGGGACTTTCTCTCTCTATATATATAATCTGCCCCTAATCCTAATAAAAGAGTAGTACTAGGTCCCACCAATCTTTACAACTTAGTGCACCTATTAGACATACCTAATATATTGACTAATATAAGTTGCACGTGTATCATGATATGTGATAGAAAATAGGGTATGGATCGAATCAGAAAAAATCTTACAGAAATAATAACTGAAAATTGTTCTTTAAGCTAAAGACTGACTAAGAAGCTCTTTACCTGAATTACAAAAAGCTTTTCCTTGCTCAACAGTTGTATGAACTCCATACTACATCACTTGCAAACATAATCTGCTATAATTCTCATTCTCAGTTTGTTTACCGAGAAAAGTTCACAAAACAACCACAACAACTGAGAATTACATCATATATATATAGAGAGAGACTTTTGTAGAGAGAAGAGACTTGTTATAGTTCCAAAAATATTCGAGCCCGAATCTTTTCCACTCAAATACAAGATCCACTTCGTTGAAGTTGATCTATATTATTTAAAGTAGCTAAAAATCAAAAATCAAGTTTTGAATACTTTTTGCCCATCTATCAAGCGGCGCAAAATGGACGTTCAAAAGTAATGAGTTGGTTAGATCTATGTTTTTAGACATACAAATTCTTGATCTGGCCATGTGATCATGATCTAAATATTTAAAAAAACCCTACAAACCAATTTTTGTTAGGTTTCAAATGTTCTATACCGTTAAACTAACCAACTCATTATTTAAGCTGCTGCAGGCGACCTTGGCCTACCATCTCCGACCGTAGCAGCTAGGTTTGACTGGTGCAAGCTACTCTAACTGGTATCTCAGACTGGCATCTCCAACCATAGGAGGAAGGTTACTGGGACTGGCATCTTCAACAGTGACAGGGAGTTTACTACAATCTCTAGCCCTACCGTAGCAGGGAGCTTGTTTTCACATCCATCCATTCCTCCTGAAGTCAGATCAAGCTCACCTAAACCTTAAAAGTTTCCCCATCCCCATCATTCACATCAAAAGTTTAGCTATTAGTAATGTCAATTTCTACTGAATGCAAATGAAATAGAGAACTATTGAGGAACAACAAATAATACACAAGCTCTTACCAGAATTCGGTCCCTCCTGATATGACCTCAGGATGTAAGCTCATCTCCCCAGCATCAACAACTGGTTCATTCATTTTCCGGAGTCAATGAATTGTCGACATCTACTTCTATCTGATGATAACAGATCATAAGGATTAAATTCCAAAAACCAAGGTAAAAGGCTAACAGTAAAGAAACTCTGGCATTGTCCTTGCAGATTGATCTGTTTCAAACATTAGAGAGGGAAAAAAAAAAAGATATCCTAAATCTTCAGTAACGATCCTGGTTGAAGAAGGGGATAATAGGGATCGACTTATATAACAGCTCAAGGACAAAAGAGCACATCCCTGCGCCTATTACTACCAAATCATAATGCTACAATATAGAAGATGCCAAGAGATTGATTGCTTCATTATCCCTTTACCTATCAGAAAGTATGAATAATATCTCTCTTCAGCTATCAAAACCACAAAACGATTCATTTAACTGGTTACATCCATACAATCCCAGATCAATTTTAGTCACTGTTCAATACTTACATTTATACTGATACTACATGATATACTAAACCCTAAAAATTCAGCATATAAGATGTGTCACAGATACGCGCGCGTGTGTAGTGTGTACACACATCAGCTACGGGTTACTGATTTTGAAAGATACAGCAGAACATAAAAGTTCAAGATGGGGTAAGTGTCAGATACATTATACAGCAAATCCTTTAAAATTCAAGATTATAGAGAGACTCACGCTCACACAATGAATTAGCAACACCAAACAATCACGAAAGAAACACGTCCCAATAGTAAAACTTTTTTATAATTAAAAAATCTTCTAAGTTTATGTAACTCAATAGTCATCCAAGAACATACCTTTTGTCACTCTTACTAAGAAAGTGGGCAAATTAAACAAATGAATTGAATTATTTAAGTATTAGTTACCAAAGACATCTGTACATCTTGAGTATATTATAAATTTTAGGAAACGTGAAAACGAGTATCAAAAAGAGCATCTGAACAAGTATCCAAGTATTCAATGCCTATTGGGTATGAGTAAGTCTTCTCTACAAAGTATCTATGCTACATGGTTTCATAATTGATCTTTCAAAAGGAAATTAAAACCTTCAACCAAGCCCACAATAGTTTACTTATCTGTAAGTTTCATTGTAGACTAATCGTAAATTCTCTTTGCAGTGGGCAAGAGGTCTGGGTTCAGATCCCACTTGCACCAAGCTACAACCTATTTTCCAAAAAAAAATAAGAAGTTTACTTACCTACAAGATTACAATGTCGTGCGCTAGAGCTTACTGCATTGACCGGGTGCACAGCATTTACTTATCTACAAAACTACAATGATACAGAATGCTATATACTCCATCATTGGATCGACTGGAGCATAATTCATGGAGTCATCTGAGCTAAGTTGCATACCATGCAGGTGTCAAATTGACAATCTTTGCTCGAGTGTTCCTTCAAGTAAGTTGCTGTAGAGATTCTAGAGAACCTAATACAATCTGTATTCTCCTGAAAGATTCAGTAATTCCTCAAACCAAAGATTCAGTAATTCCTCAACCATACATCTGTAACTCTGCATTATTCATTTTAAACTTGCTGCTCATACGTGTAGAAACAATATGGAAGTCCTTCAATAGTCATTAAAGTTTCAAATTCTCCATTTGACTCCAAACAACAGAGTACATCTGGTTGAAAGATAGCTCACTCTCCACCCCTATAAAGTACAGTACGTTACAAATGAAATGCATCTAATCTTTCATGTGCTATATGCAAGTATTGCCTAACAAGTTGTCAATTAGTAGAATCTGGGTACCCGAGAATCAGATCAGGTTGTTTGAACTTTGAACCAGTGCAGAAAGTCAAAAATCAACTTGCATAAGAGAACCTAACATGAGAACGAAGAGATACATGCCTATTAATTGAACTTTGTGTATGCACGTCCTCGTTGATATACAATATAAAAAATATAACATGTGGTAGTAACTTACATAAATATAAATAAAAGTGGAGGCATTCTGTTACCAGACCATTGGTAATTTACATAGACTGATACCGAGCTATTCAAGGTGGAAAGAAGTTCACAATGGCACTGTTGACGCATACAAATACAAATCGGGTCACACAGTCCTTAGGCAATTAAAATAAAAAATATTTAACTGCATGTATTTCAAAATAAGGGGAAGTTTGGTGCTTTTTATAGACTTTTATTGCGTGATTTAGGGCCTGTTTGGCAATTGAAAGAGAGAGGAAGAGAGGAAGAAGAGAGGGAAGAGGAAATGAGAGGGGAAGAGGTCCTTCCCCTCTTCTGTTTTTAATGTTTGATTGGGGGGAGGGAGGGGGGACCAAAACCCCACCGGCCCATTCTCTCTCTCTCCTCTCCCCTGTCTCTATCTCACCTTGATCCTCGAGCTCGGCATTCACTTCTGCAGAATTTGAAGGAAAGAAACTCTTCCCCTCTTCTGCTGACTCGGACGCCATGCTGGAGGAAGAAAATTTTCTTCCTCCAACAAACAAACATGAGAGAGAGAGAGAGAGAGAGAGAGAGAGAGAGGAGAGAGCCATTTGTCAGTTTGTGCTTGGCTCTCAAACAAGCCCTTAGTAAAGTATTGAAGACTGGATTTGGTGAAACATATGACAATAAAATGACAAGAATTGATTGATGTGAGAAAGCAGCAAATGATTTAAAATGACAAGTCGAATGTTGATGGGATTTTAGGGGGAAAAGTCTTCTTCATGAAGGCATACATGATACAAATCACTGTCCAAAGATGAACAGATTAATAACGCAGAAAAGGCAATCAAAACTTTAAGAAAAAAATAAAACATCAAGGCTTGCGGGATCATGTGGGTTCCAGATTAAGTAATTTGGAAAAAGAACCACCACAGTCTCAAGTCATAACGCCTGTGTTTCCAAAATGACAAACCAATAGAGGAAGGGGGGCAAAAATCCTGCAAGTTAAAACTTTCCTTGTTGGAATCAGTATTAGACAAGCAAAAATGCAAGACCTCCGTCTTGCAAGGAAGAAACATTCCCATGAAACACGAACTAATAATACAGAATATACAGGGAAGAACACAAGGAAGGGAAAATAAACGAAAATTGCTAGCATAATACAGTTCTTAAGCTGTCCTCGTATCATTGCCACCATCTTGATTGCAAAAAAGTTCACTGATTTGTCTGTCAATCCAATCAAGCCTTCTCTCAAGACCAAGGACACATCGATGCATAGTCTGAGCATCAACTTCAACAAGCAATCTTTGGTGAGCCCTCGGGGGAAGGTATTCAAATCCCTTCTCCTCCATCTCATGCTTCATCTTCTCTATTGTGATGTTTACTGCGCCAGTAGGGTTTGGTGAAACAAGCGGTTCACAATGATGGTTTTCTGCTGCAATATTTTCTTCCATTGGTGTCGTTTCACCCACGCTATATTCCTTTCCCTTTTTAGGATCCAAGGAATCATTAATAGACTTTTCTGGTCTCTTTGCCTCTTCTGCACTATCCCTCAGAAAATGATCTCAAAAGAATATTCTAATTATTCAAGTACAAGATCATACCAAAAGTACTACCAACCATAAAAAAGACATTCTAATTACATTGAAACTACAAACAATAACTTGAGTAGACTGTAACTTTTATTATACTAAGAATGGATTGAAATCTTAGGGTCGATATCAGTATAGCCAAGGTCGGAGATCCGAGGTGTCGTAGTACTTGGTGTTTCCTGAGATTTTGTTAGGTGACCGTCACCTTTATTATTCATAGGTATTTTTTACTATTTTATCGTTATTCCTTTATTTATTTTTGTTTTCATATCTATCGTGATCACTAACCCCATTTGCAGGTATTTTTGTACTTATTTAATTCTGAAATAATTGTGTATATTGTGTTTATTCCCTGTTCTGAGGCTTAGCGTGTATGCGTGGGGTATTTTTCTCACATATATGCGTCGCCGACTCTTATCGCGTCCCCGCTATTGTATGTTTTGAGAAGAAGATTTTGGCAACATGTATAAGCAATATCATGCATTTTTTTCAATTTATTGGGCCATATCAAATCATGTCAGCAATACCAGCAATGGGCCAAAAAAAATGATATCGGGTGATATTTCAAACCAAGTTTTTGAGCATCATGTGAGAAAAGAACATAGAAGTATAGTCAGTTTTCTACTAGCTGCTAGCTTTATTAATCCGCCTTTTTCCACTTTCCCCAAAACCCTATCTTCCTACTCTCTCTGACCCATCAGCATCAACCTCATTCTTCTACACACAAGGTCGTCAAATCCTAAGATTTGAATTTGATTGAAGAAATAGTGTTTAGATTTAAGTTTGGCGAGAGGTGGAAGGAGATGTGGAGATATTGATAGAAGGGCCCCCAAATTGGTTGATGTTAGATTCTAGACAAGATTTAAAGGATTCAAGTTAGGATGGAACAGAAGAAGAGGATGAAGTTAGAGAAGAATAGACTGGAGGAAAATAATGGTGGCTTTTAATAGAAATCATATATCTAGGGTAATTTTCTAGATAATATAACCATTAAAGGGGAAAACTTGGTAAATATGGATAAGCCATAGCGTTGCTTGGAAGTATGATAAAAGAAACTTCATGAGGTTGAAATGTCGAAAAAATTAACATAATTTTTTCCTATAAAGGCTGAGAAATTTTAGAGTATTGTCCTAGAAATTAGCCTAAATAAAATAAGATTAAAAATAATATAATGATAAATTAAAAATAATGTCAAGACCATAATTACAGGGCACTCCATGTATTGCAGGGACACCTGTGTTTAGACATCATCAAACCATATATTCAAGAAAAAGGTAGAAATGTCTCCTACATTTTAGGACATCCTATTTATACAATTAGAACTTCTTTCTAATACTTTTATGATACTTGCTCAAATCAAGTGCAAAACTCATGCGCACTAATTTTTGTTGATTAAGAAAACAATATATAGTTATTAGTGAACATTAATAGATTTTGTTTTAAAGAAACATTTATATAAGAAAGTTCTTGAGGAAAGATACACTAATTTCAGATTTACAAAAAAAAAAATGAATGAAGAATAGATATTAAGAACATGTGCATGCACACAAATAATTATTTATTAAGGATTATTATTTAAATGAGAGTTGCATTCATTTTTCTTTTTATGCTTTTAAGTTAATGGATGATTATTTCTTTGATATTTATTCTTAAACTTTTAGATAAATTTCTAAATTCTTGAAGAGATTGTTCTACTTTTAACTTTATACTACATACATTATACACATACATAGTGTATATAAAAAAGAAAATTTTCACGTCTTATTTGGACTACATAGCCATATTTGTGTACCGTATCATATTGTGTATGGTTTAAAATCTTGGAATTGGTTTTAGTATCGACCAATGATTTTTAGTGTCAATATCATCAATATCGGCCAAACCAGCCATTCAACAATAACGATCTCGATATGAGCTGATATTATAGGGTTAATATAGTACTGGCTATCTCAAAACCTGATACAATATTGCCGATATATATCGCAATCAGCCAATATTTGAAACCATGATATCTTGCTTTTGTGCCCCATGCCGATAACTATTATCAGTACTAACAACCTAGGTAGAATAGGCATGTCGATATGATACAATATGAATTGGACAGGGGGGATGCATCAGTTTTGGAGAAACTAGGATATGATAAAATGATATCGTAGGGAAACACTATTAGCTAAACATTCCGTGAATAAGAAATAAATTAACATTAATTATGAACTCATATTCCACAAAATAGCATGAAATTGCAAATTAATCATCTATTATCCAACAGTTCATATATAACTGGGAAAACCCTACAAACAATAATATTTTATAAAGGATTTATTCATTAAGTTAAAAGATTTTTTTTTTTTTTTTGGCGGGGGCGGGGGGGGGGGGGGGGGGGGGGGGGGGGGGGGGGGGTCATCTAGAACAGTGAATAGTATCATCTAATATCAATTTAACTTCTTAGTCTTCGATATGTATCCAATACATTGAATACAAAAGTTTAAAAGACACCAACAAATTTGTTCAACATGTATCCATCAAGTATGCGAGCATCCTCCGTATTTGATATGCATCCACCAAGTATGTGAACCTCCTCTGTATTTGATATCATTTATTTTCTTTGTCACTAACATATTTAGAAAGACATCAAAACTGAGCTTGATTTGTTCTTTGCGGCCACTACCTACTCCAACATTTGAATAAAAATTCAAATGCTAAAAGAGATGACAACACAATTAGGCAATGCTAATTGGTAGCCAATACAGTTAGAATTAGTTTCCTAAAATGATACCCTACAAGTTAAAGAAAAATAAAATTGTAATGTAAACTCGGTATCAAGGTTCAAAATCTCGATATCAGTCGATGGTTATAATATTAATTTCATCAATATCAGCCATTCATAATCTTGGCAATGTTAGCAATATTGGCCTTAATATTGACAATATTGGTTGATTTTATAGGGTTAATATCATCTCAAGTATCTCAATACCTGATACGATATTCCCGTCGTATAGTGAAATCAATTGATATTGAAACCTTGCTTAGTATCTGTTTCCTCTTCCCATGGACTTTTAAGGATAGATTTCTTGCTATATATTATGTACCTTAAAACTAACAAATAAGATTATAGAACACATACAAAATAAAAAAAATCAAGCATTGAATTTAGACTTCATTTGTTCTATTAACTATAACCATCACAAATCTATTTTTATTGATTAATTAAAAAAACTACAAAAACGAACCATACTCCATTAACTTCCGGTTATATATTAGAGATCTGGTTATGAAATTTATTAAACTTAAGGTTCATGCATTATATGTTGGAAAGAGAGAAGTATTGCTGAGGAAGTTGACAAGGATCGTCGAAGGGTCGTCGAGTGATCGCCGAGGAAGTCGACGACAAAAGGACGAAGGAAGAAGCAGCAGAAAATAGCTAACAGCAGCAGGAGCAGAAGTTCGGTCGACCGCCCAGTCGACCGCCCGCAGTAGCAGGAGATCGGTCGACCGGCCCGGTCGACCGACGTGCACAGCGTGCACAAGGTTGGAGCTCGGTCGACCGTCCGGTCAACCGACTGAAAGTACCCAACTCTCTGTTGGGCACCCGGTCGACCGACCGGTCGACCGGTGGAAGGGATCGGTCGACCACCCGGTCGACCGACAAGCGGGGTGCGGGCTGCGTTTGTAAATTTGGAAACCTGTTGGTATAAATACGGGATTTCTAGGTTTTTGTGAATGCTGAAAAATTCTGGAGCTCTCTTGAGATCAGAGAAGCTGCTAGTATTGTAATCTTTTTCAAAGTATTAAATCTCTCTTTTGATTGCCCCGGGGACGTAGGCATTGAGGCCGAACCTCGTTAGATCGTTGTTTGCGTGTGTTTTCTCTGGTGTTTGGTATTTGTGCTGTGTTGGGAACTGTTCTCGTGCTTGGGAGATTCAGGGATTCCTCTTCAGGTTGTTGTCGTTAGCACAACAAGTGGTATATCAGAGGTTCCCAGGTTTCGCTTGGGATTTTTTCTGGAGATTCGGCGGGCTTTGGGATCTGATTCGGTGGAGATCATGTGTCAATCTTAGATCAGAGGTAGTCGTGTTCGTGGGATCGTGTGTCGATCTCAGAAGGACGAAAGAAGTGCTCAAGGAATCTTTGGTGGAGTAGATCCGGTGAGAAACTCAATCTAGGGTTTTAAGGGAAAGGTAAAAATCTAATTTCATCGAAGTTGTGATCTATTTCCAGTTGGTTGTTTTTTCGCATAGATAGAGGATCAAGTAATCTAGATAGCAGAAGAAATTGCTTCGGTTAAGACCATGAATTCTCATCCGAGGATTGACGTGGTGAAGTTTAATGGCACAAATAATTTCGGGATGTGGAGATGTGAGGTTATGGATGCCCTGAGTGCATCGAACCTCGAGGATACTCTCCTCTGGAGAAGAAGAGGAGCACGACCACTGATGAAGAGTGGGCAAAGATGAACAGTCAGCGTGTGGGTTGATTCGTTTATGTTTATCGCAAGACATAAAATATCTTGCACAACATGAGACGTAGGCAAAGCATCTGTGGGAAACCTTGAGAAGAAATATCTGACGAAGAGTGTCGAGTCAAGATTGCAGCTTAAGAGTAAGCTGTAACGGTTTCAGATGAAGAAGGGGAGCACAATGAATGAGCACATCAACCGATACACGAAACTTTTTACAGATTTGGTGAACGTGAATGTAATGGTAGATGAGGAAGATAAGGCGATCATCTTCCTGAACTCATTCTCAGAGGAAGAGTATGAGACATTCACTTTGACCTTTATCAATGGTAGGCAGACTCTGGACTACCATGAGGTGTCGTCTGCACTGACAAGTTATGAGATGAGGAAGAAGGAGAGACATCCTTCTCAATCAAGCTTATCGGCGGAGGCACTGGAAGTAAGAGGCAGGGGTTCATCAAGGAAGGGCAAGGAGGTTAGAGGAAGATCAAAGTCCAGGCCAGGGTTTAGGGATCCCAAAAGGAATCAGTGTGCTTTCTGCAGAGAGATAGGACACTGGAAGATGGACTGTCTGAAGTTCAAGGAAAAGAAGAAGGAATCGAAGTCTGAGGCAAATCTCGCAAAGGTGGTTAACACTCCGAGCAGTAAATCACAGGCAGATAGATCAGACTCAGATTCGTCAGAGTTCTCTTTTTCAGTTACAACTCTCATCATAGGCTACTCAGGTGAAAACGAGTGGTGATTGAGTTTTACCTGCACGCAAAATAAAATATTAGATTTAAGAATTAAAGGTGTGCGAGGTTCTCAATTCTAATCCGCGGTAGCAGGGCTATGCGGGTCGTGATCCTCAAGGAGGGACTGCGATGGAAGCGTTAAGCAAGTTATCTCTTTTTTTTTCTTTTTATATTAGCAGTGGTATTTACAATGAATAGTATTTACAATGAAGTGAAGAAAAGAATTGTGGAAGATGTGGATCAAAGTTAAAGAAAGAAAATAAAGAAAACACGTACGAACATCTTCAGCCTGCTTACCTTTGATCCGTGCGATGATTTACCTTTTCTCAGAAGACTTGCAAGTATGGCGTATAGGAAGTTAATCGCCATAAGCCATCAAGGGATCTTCGTTGGCTAGGCAGTCTCGAAGCAGTGGGTCTCATTGTTCACAAGGCATTAGAGAACAAATAGAAGAAAGAAAATAGAAACAGAGAAACGCAAGAATAAACAAGAGATGAAAAACATAAAATAATAACAAAAACGAACCTTAAACGGATTTCATTAACAATGGAAGATAAGCGGGCTTATACCGCTGTCACCTCAGTACAAGCGAAGACCCATCCTCCATGAAAGTTTCCTCCACTCTCAGTTACAAAATTTACAAAATAAAAACGAAAATAAAATTTAACCTAAAACTAAACCCTAGCTTTTGGCCCTTGGCTTGCCTCTGGACTACTCTGTACGTTGCACTGCAGGGGGTATTTATAGGTGCAGAAGGTCGAAGAGTCCCGGATAAAGTCGCCCACGAAATCTGGTATCCAGATAACATCAAAGTGCCGCAAAAAACTGGGATTTTGCCGTGGAATTGCGGCAGTTCTAGGGAATCTGGCCACGCGCTTTGGCGCGTGGCTTCTCTGGTCCGTCCATCTGGGCGCTTGCTTCTGGAAGTGTGATCCTGACTCTTTATTCTGAATTTTCGAGATAACTTAGAAATCAAGTTACCTTGATCTCAAATATCCCAAATCTTTTATCCACGAATTTCCTCTTATCTTGGCTTTTATGCTCATCCTGCAAAAGTTTAGGGTTGGGTAAAATTCTATCCTTCCCTCATCTTTAATAATTGCAACTTTAGCCCTTGCATAATTGCACTTTGACAATCTGCTATTTGCACTTTGACTCTTGGCTTCAAATATGGGCTTTGGGCTTCATTAAGCTTTCTTTATTATTAAAATAATAATTCGAGGCCTGCACACAATAAATAATAAAATATTAGTAATTGTGCAGAATTAAATGAATAAATATGAAAATGTGATGGTAAATGTTATGATAAAATGCACTTTTGACTACCAATCACACCCCCACACTTATCTTTTTGCTCGTCCTCGAGTAAAAACAAAGAAAAGAAAAAGAAAAGAAGAATTAATCTAACCTAACTCACTTTCGTAGGAATCACGGTTGCACTTAGCACGTGCAACAAGCCGTTAAACCTCTAGGTTACCCTAGAGGACGAGTGTTGTCTCGTGAGGGTTTTCAGCGGATTACACCACAAAATCCATAAAAAGGAAAATATTTGAATTATTATTGAAGAGACTAAGTAGTCTATAAGTTTTAGGATCCTCATTTTTATTCATTCTTAGACTTAGTCTTTATAAAGTAAATGTTTTCATTTTAGGTAAGGGTAAAAACTGAATTTTTGTGTAGTCTTTTTCGTTACCAAAAGTCATATGCATCCTTGTTTTTACTAGGAATTCCTAACTTGGACTCTCATGCCTCTATATATATTTTTTTTCTTTTTTTTATTATGTATAACGCATCTAATTTTCTTTCGTATAAGCATTAAGGCTTCTTGAGGCCCTCATACCAAACTAATTGACTATTAGATGTGTTAATACATATATAAGTAATTTTTTCTTAATTTCCTTAGGCTTTCTAATCCACCCATGTAACGAACTTAAAGTCGATGACTCCCAAACCGGTTGGCTTTAGGGCACCAGGTGAGAAAATACCCCGCGGACTCAAATTCGAGTGAACTAGGCCCCAAAACTAAGGACTTTATTTTATTTACTCACCTTTAGGCATGAATACTTATGCTTCTTGAGGCACATGTATCAGCTTAATTGGTGATTTTTTTTCTTTTTTTCTTTTTTTTATAAGGCACAAGGTCTTTGTCTTAGAATCCTAGATATGCATTTGGTATGCACATTTCATTAAGGTAAAAATTAAGACTAACTACTTATTCAATTTCTCCTCCTATACTTAAAAATTCAACAATTTATTTATTTTGACCAAGTTTTTAGAAATCCTAATCATGATTTTCCTAATCCTTAAACTAACTTAGGTTTCTTTCAAAAAAATAAGTCAAAATACTGTCCTTTTTATAAATTTTTTTTTCTTTTTTTTAGATTTTTTTATTAGCAAATTTTTATTACTTTCTACCTATGTTAGTATGTTAGTAAAGCCCACCCCCACACTTATCTCATGCATTGTTCTCAATGTATGAATGAATGCATATATGCATGAAACAGAACAAGGAAGGCGGAAGTTACCTTAGGGTGGTGGTTCCGGAGGTGGTCTAATGGGCAAGCGTTGCTACCCAATCAAGATAACAGATAATTTGGTGGAACCTACCAGAAACTTCCCTTACATAACCCACAAAAATATATGTATAATCATTTTTTAAAATTTCCACCCCATCAAATTTCTAAATTCATAATAAATTTCGGAGTTAATTGTGTCAACCTTCTTGTCCCAAAATGGAGTATGAAAAGATGGAATTATTGACTTGGACATTATAGGTGCGGGAACGAATACCGCCTCAGGGAAGAAGCTCAAATCAATTACGGGCTCAGGAGTCGGGCTAGGTTCAAGAAGTGAGTCCAAGTCAAGAAATTGCAACTCAAGTCCACAATCTTCTTCCCACAATGGAATGTGACCTAATATGGGTAATATCTCTTTACTTCCAATATTAAGGAATTCTAGCTCATCGCCATACAATTCTCCAAAACTAAGGTCAAATCTTCCGTCAGAATTATACAATCAGTTTCAGAAGAAAGAGATTGTGAGAATCTAGGTCGCATATCTCATTGGGTTCAATGTAATAAAAAGAACTTGCCAATTATCCATAGGATTTTCAAAATTGCACAATGGTCAAGTTCAATATGATCATCTAAAATGGGTGATTCAATTTCATTATGAATTGGAATAGGATCTAATGTTGACTCGAGAAAAGTGAAATCAGGTGGAGACACTGGAGTCATTATTGGATCAGGAAATAAAATTGAATCATCGAGTGGAAGATCATGACAATATTCATGCTCAAGTTCTATTTCAGGAAAGGAAAAACTTGCAAAATTATCAAGAATTGGAGTTTCAGCAAGTTCACATGATGGCACTGAAATAGAATCTTGTTGTCCAAAGCAACTTGGTTCGTCGGCTCTAACAGAATGGTCAACGATATCAGAAATGGCCGAACGGTGAGAACGTAAGGATTGAACCATCAAATCTATGTCACGATCACGGGCTAATCTAGCCTGAGTCATGGCGGCAAGCATCCTTTCATAATGTGATTGGGCTTGACAAGAGGAAGTGTAATCATGATGGAGTTGTGAGTTGGTGGACTCACGCATTATCATGTCTCCTATAGATGGTAATTGTTGCTTGGACTCATGCATACTTATCATTTCCCCTATAGATGGTAATTTATTCTGAATGGGGGGATCTGAGTATGAATCATTGAAAGAATGTGGACTAGATGGATATGAAGGACAATTTGGTTGAGAATTAGACTCGGGGGACTCGAAAACCCATGAACTCTGTGAAGAGTTGAAATCATTATGGAAATTATAGTCATAAGATGGGGGGTGTGGGCTATATTCATTCGGATAAGACCATTCCGGCACACTAGATTGGTCAAAGTTGTGATATGCCGGGTTGGTAATATCCGAAAAATAGTTAGGTGTGTAATATGGATTAAAATTGGAAAAATTATTATTATATGCCATATCACACCAACACAACAAAGAAAAAGAAACAAATAAACAAACAAAAAAAAATTCTAACCTAAGTTAGGGTAGACCTATGACCTAGACGACTCCTAACTGGTTAGACTGTCCACGGGAGGTAGGGTGCAGACTTTGACCACAAGTTAATCAGCCAGGTCGGGGCAAGAGTGGTGGGAGGTTTTCTGTCAAAGACGTTCCTTAATTAAATAGCCACCACTCTTCGGGCTTTCGGCCCTCAATCCCCTTCCTAGACACTGATTTGGCAGGAGTCAACTTCCAGCACTGTTCCCTCTTAGGATAATCTCCTATTGAGTCCGAGATGTCCCTAGGCCAACGTCTACTCTTTTTTAGTTAGGCTTGGGTTAGTGAGTGCTTGGGATATGATTTTTGGGCTAAGGAAGGGTGATGAAATCCCCACTTATCTTGTTAATGGTTATGCCCTTAAGATGAATTAGTGCAAGTGTACAAGATAAGTAGATAAGATTCACTCAAAGCAGAAAATCAACCAAGAGATAAGTCCTATTCTACATGCAATGCGTACGTACCTTGCTCTAGCACTCTTCAACAGTAAAAATAAATGAATTGAAAAGACACGTGCCTAATATGCAAACGTCTAATCAATTTTATCTTTAACAACAAATAGTTTACTGTTGAATTAATTAGCAGTAAGCAGGGTTATCACAGAACAAATTTTAACAGAGCAGTAGACAATATTTGCAATTTGCAGCAACCTGCAGAAAACTGAGTCAGTAATTCTCTGCTATTGCCGCGGATCCGTGGCTATTGCCGCGTTTCTGCGGCAAAGTAGCAGGCTCTGCTGCTCTGCCTTCGAGGGCAGAGGCACAGAGTTGCTATATGTCCACTTCTGCTGCTGTTTCCTGTTCTCCAAACCTGCAAACAGAAAAGAATAAAAGAATAATTAGTTAATTTTTTTATTTAGAGAAAAACTTACCGTCCCTCCCGGCAACGGCGCCAATTGTTGACTGAGTTTTACCTGCACGCAAAAATAAAATATTAGATTTAAGAATTAAAGGTATGCGAGGTTCTCAATTCTAATCCGCGGTAGCAGGGCTATGCGGGTCGTGATCTCAAGGAGGGACTGCGATGGAAGCGTTAAGCAAGTTATCTCTTTTTTTTTCTTTTTATTATTAGCAGTGGTATTTACAATGAATAGTATTTACAATGAAGTGAAGAAAAGAATTGTGGAAGATGTGGATCAAAACTAAAGAAAGAAAATAAAGAAAACACGTACGAACCTCTTCAGCCTGCTTACCTTTGATCCGTGCGATGATTTACCTTTTCTCAGAAGACTTGCAAGTATGGCGTATAGGAAGTTAATCGCCATAAGCCATCAAGGGATCTTCGTTGGCTAGGCAGTCTCGAAGCAGTTGGGTCTCATTGTTCACAAGGCATTAGAGAACAAATAGAAGAAAGAAAATAGAAACAGAGAAACGCAAGAATAAACAAGAGATGAAAAACATAAAAATAATAACAAAAACGAACCTTAAACGGATTTCATTAACAATGAAAGATAAGCGGGCTTATACCGCTGTCACCTCAGTACAAGCGAAGACTCCATCCTCCATGAAAGTTTCCTCCACTCTCAGTTACAAAATTTACAAAATAAAAACGAAAATAAAATTTAACCTAAAAACTAAACCCTAGCTTTTGGCCCTTGGCTTGCCTCTGGACTACTCTGTACGTTGCACTGCAGGGGGTATTTATAGGTGCAGAAGGTCGAAGAGTCCCGGATAAAGTCGCCCACGAAATCTGGTATCCAGATAACATCAAAGTGCCGCAAAAACTGGGATTTTGCCGTGGAATTGCGGCATTTCTAGGGAATCTGGCCACGCGCTTTGGCGCGTGGCTTCTTCTGGTCGTCCATCTGGGCGCTTGCTTTTGGAAGTGTGATCCTGACTCTTTATTCTGGATTTTCGAGATAACTTAGAAATCAAGTTACCTTGATCTCAAATATCCCAAATCTTTTATCCACGAATTTCCTTCTTATCTTTGGTTTTTATGCTCATCCTGCAAGTGTTTAGGGTTGGGTAAAATTCTATCATTCTCTCATCTTTAATAATTGCAACTTTAGCCCTTGCATAATTGCACTTTGACAATCTGCTATTTGCACTTTGACTCTTGGGCTTCAAATATGGGCTTTTGGGCTTCATTAAGCTTTCTTTATATTAAAATAATAATTCGAGGCCTGCACACAATAAATAATAAAATATTAGTAATTGTGCAGATTAATGAATAAATATGAAAATGTGATGGTAAATGCTATGATAAGAATGCACTTTTGACTACCAATCAAGTGGATCTTGGATACATGTGCAACATACCATGTATGCCCTAATCGGGACTGGGTTACCAGTTTTGAGAAGCTGGAGGGGTGTTCGGTCGTCATGGGCGATGATCATCAGTGCATCATGGAGGGTGTTGGTACAATTCCAATCAGAATGTTTGACGGGATGGTGAGGGAGCTGAAGGAAGTGAGGTATGTACCTCAGTTGAAGAGAACTCTGATTTCCGTAGGAGCTTTGGAGTCATGGGCCTTAGGGTGTCTATTAAGGAAGGAGTCCTTAAATAACAAAAGGTTCGATGGTAGTGTTAAAGGCTGATCGCCGGAACAACCTATACTACTTGAAGGGTAGTACGGTGACAGGGCAAGTGGCGGCTTCTACCAGTTCAAAGGAAGATTCAACCCGGTGTGGCACATGGGCTGGGACATGCAGGAGAGAAGTCAATGCAAGCTCTTACGAGGCAAGGTTGCTGAAGGGTGCCGAAACCTGCAAGATGGATTTCTGTGAGCATTGTATCATCGGCAAGAAGACCAAGGTGAAATTCGGCACAGCATCACATTACACCGAGGGGATTCTTGACTATGTTCACACGGATGTCTGGGGACTTACCAAGACTGCATCGATTGGAGGTAACCATTATTTTGTGTCGTTTATTGACGATTTTTCTAGGCGCTGGTGGGTGTACACCATGCGACACAAAGGAGAAGTCCTAGAACTGTTCGTGAAGTGGAAGGTGAACTTGGAGAGAAGCACGGGAAGGAAGATCAAGGTCCTCCGTTCTGACAATGGAGGAGAGTACAAATCGGATCCTTTCCTACAGCTAGCCTTGATGAGGGCATAGAGAGACACTTCATGATACGAGAGACTCCGCAACAGAATGGGGTGGCAGAGAGGATGAAGAGGACCTTGCTAGAGAAGGTCTGGTGTATGTTATCCAATACAGGACTGTCAAAAAAGTTTGGGCTGAAGCTTTGGCGTATGCATGCTACCTCGTGAATAGGTTGCCGTTGTCTGCGATAGGGGGAAGACCCCTCTTGAGGCTTGGTCAGGAAAAGCAGCGGCTGACTATGATTTGCTATGGGTCTTCGGATGTCCAGCCTACTACCATGTCAAAGATGACAAGTTGGACCTAAGGGCTAAGAAAGTGTGTTCATCGGTTTCAAGCAAGGAATCAAGGGGTTCAAGATTTGGGATCTAACGGACAACAAGTTCATACTCAGCAGGGATGTCACCTTCGATGAGGCTTCTTTGATGAAGCCTACGGTCTCTCAGCAGGTGGAGACTGGCAAGACCAAGAAGCTATCGCAGCAGGTGGAGATTGATGCAAATCCACCATCTCTAGAGGAATCAGCATCGTTGAGGATCGTTCCTGGGATGAAATAGGGCAGTGATCGAGCAGATGAAGAAGGTGCTGAAGATGTTGAACAGGGTCAAGAACAGGTCATGGGTAATGTTCCTGACCCTACTGCAGTTGAAAGACCAAGGAGGAACACTAGGAGACCAGGTTGGCTCACCACTGATATGGTCGTAGCGTATGCACTTCCAGTCGTTGAGGAGGCTATTCCATCTACCTTCAGAGAAGCTGAGATCAGTTCGGAAGCGAAGATGGGAAAGAGGCCATGAAAGAAGAGATGCAATCTCTACAAGAACGACACATGGGAACTCATCAGGTTGCCCAAAGGGAAGAAGGCCATAGGCTGCAAGTGGGTGTATGCTAAGAAGCAAGGATCTCTCCAAGAAGATGCGGTGCGCTACAAGGCTCGGTTGGTGGCTGATCGGGGTAAAATCGCGCACAAAAAGTATATGTTTTGAAGTTAAGATTTAAAGTGTGTGCTTTGGCTTCCTCGATACTTTCGTTATAGCATAGAGGCTAAAACGAGTCGAATCCACAAGGACGGGAGGCGATAGAAGCTTTACCGGTTGATTCACGTGTTTGTTTAAAAAGTTCTTCAAAGTTTTAAAGAATGAAAAGCAAAGAAAGTAAAGAATGAAAAGAGAGGTACGGTGAAATACGAAGAAGTGGGAAACATAAAAAAGAATATATTTTTGGTTTTTGGAATGTTTCTAAAGAAAGTGAAAAAGAAAGAAAACTCATGGCACTAACTACTAATGACTCCACCAACATGCTAACCTCTTAGTGATAATTGCCTCACATGTATCATTGGACATCACTAGTCCTTGGTTCAAGAGCTATTCAAAGCATGACCCATATGTAACTCATCACAACCCAACTCTACAAAGCAAGTTCAAGCTACACTTAAACATCAAAACTAAAAGAAAGCATGGAGTAAAGTAATGTTAGCTTGTTAGTGGTTAGGAAGCTAGAGTTAGATCCATCATCATGAGCCATCAATGGCTCTTGCAAGAGCAAGGCCAAGTACAGGCTATTAGATTCATGTGGATTATCATAAAAGAAGTTAAAATAGTTGGTGGTTAGTAGTTAGTGTCATGAGAGAAAAGATTAGCTACACATGTAAAAGAGATTGGAGAGAAGAAAACATAGAGAGGTAAAGAGAGCACCTTGAAAGATCACCTAGAGGGGGGTGAATAGGTGATTATGCTAATCTAGTCAACTCAATGCGGAATTAAGAACTAATTTGCAATATCAACAAGAGATGCACACACAACCAAGCCAAGCATATAAGTAAGTATGAGCAATATGAATAGATGCAAGGCACAGAGTAAAGAGAGAGAGAGTAAGAGTCAATGAACAAGCGCAAACACCAAGATATGTTTCGAGGTTCGAGCACCCAGCTCTACATCCCCGCCTTCACACAGAAGGATTTTAAGTCCACTAGCTTGTCCACAAAGGACTCCCACAAAGGGAACCTCCACCGAGGATTTGGGGCAATCACAATACAAGAGTACCCAACTCCTCTCCTTACAAACACACCTCCTCCTTGAGGCACAACTCCAAGCCAACAAACAATCACCTCACAACCCGAGGGATTAGCACAAAGCCAAGCAAGGATCACCTCACAACTTGAGGGATACAAACCACTTGCCACAAACAACCTCCTCAACCCAAGAGGGAAAAGCACAAAGCAAAGTATAGAGGGTTTACAACTTGGTGGTTCAACAACAACCACAAACAAACTCTTTCCCACACACAAAGATCCTATAGAAAAGATAGTAGATTTTTGCTCAAGTGTGGAGAAAACCAAGGGATTTGAAACCAGCAACTCAAAGAAAATCTTTGGGAAATAATGGAAATGAAGATAGTGAAGTTCAAACAAAAACTTTTCCAAAATCCCTTTTCTTTGATTTTTCAAACCCTAATAAAACACCAAAAAGATTGTTCAATTTGAATCCAAAAACCTCTTTTAATTGCTGTGAAAACACCAGAGAGTAAGGAAAAATTCGCACAAAAAATCTTTGAGAAAAACTCTTGCAAATGGGGTATTTTATAGACAAATCTGGAAACTAGCCGTTGGCAGCAGATTTGGCCAAAATTCCACTGCCGGTCGACCGGTCCGATCGACCGCCCAACGGTCAATTTTTGCCCGTTGGCAGCTACCGGTCGACCGGCCCGGTCGACCGAAACAAACAGAGAGCTCTGCTCTCAGTCCGGTCGACCGTCCCGGTCGACCGTCCCAAAGCTGCCAAACATGCACAGATTTGTGCACGTCGGTCGACCGGCCCGGTCGACCGACCTCAGCCCTAGTCGACTAGTCAGGTTACTAGTCGACTTGGTTGAAGCCTGGAACAAAAATTAGGTTAGAGACATATTTAAAAATTCTTTTATCATTTCTAAAAATCACCAAAAATAGTTTTATCATTTGGATTGATATATAAACATGTGGTAGAAAGTTTGGCTCAAATATCAATCAATATGAACTATTTTTGTGTCTAATCATTTTTTACCAAAAACCAAAAACTGTATTTTCTAAAACTTGAATTTTGAATAGAAAATACGTTTTGTCCAAAACTCTTCCAAATACAAAAACATGATATTTAAACACTTTGAAGCATGATGCATATGGATAGAAATCCAATATACATGAAACAAATATATATCATAATTTTTGTCATTAATCCAAAATATGTTTTGTCAAAAATACCAAAACATATAACACATGAATAAGGGAATCAAAACTAAGTTTGTCTAGGAAATTAAAGCATGCATGTATATAGAACAAATCATATACACATTAAACCATGTAAACTTGTTTTGATCTATCCATTCATGAAAAACCAAGATCGGTTAAGCCTAAAACCGAAAAAACCAAAAACCAATATTCAAAACATGAAACGTGTGTGTTGTGAACTTGAGCATTATCAAACTATTCTAATCTTTACAATTTGGATCTAAACACAAAACTAAACTATGGTACCGAAGTCTTCTTGTAGAGCGCAATCTCCAAGCCGACTCGATCCAAAACTCCTTGATCCATCGAGCAAGTGCTATATGTGATCTTTGACGCTCGGGCTCTTGAATCAACATGTGAAAGATGTGTGGAGGCTTTCACCAACTAATAACTTGATTAATGATCTGAAACTAAATAACACAAGATTATTAGTACACATAACTTCATGAGTTAATCATCATCAAAACTAGAGTGGAAGGCCTTTGGCCAACAATCTCCCCCTTTTTGATGATGACAAAACTCATGGAGTTATATATGCATGGATTAAAGTTAAGCTTCAAAGAAGCTCCCCCTTAACTCATGCATAAACAAATAAACAATAAATAGTATGCAATAAAGGCTCTTAAACATGAATGCATAAACAATAAAGGGTTCTAGATACCAATGAAATGTTTAAAACAAAACAATGCTCTAGATACCAATACCAAAACAAAACACCAATTCCAATGAAATGTTTAAAACAAAACACCAATTAAAACAAAACATGCTCTAGATACCAATTACACTCTAGATACCAATTACAAAACATCCAATCACAAAACATGCTTTAGATACCAATTAAAATTAAACTAAATAAACTTAATATATGCAAAACAAAAACATGCATATATAAACTCAAATTCTTCTCCCCCTTTTTGTCAATCATCAACAAAGGGGTAAAAACCAAAGCAAAACAAAGTCTTCTTTCTTTTTAATACAAAGAGTCAATCTTTAATAAGGGGTAAAAGCAAAACCAAATCAATAGAAAATCAATAAATATTTCTCCCCCTTTTTATTCGAAACAATAAATAAAAAAATATTTTCTCCTCTTTTTGTCTAAAACAAAACCAAAGTCAATTAGAGGTACCAATTGAAAATGTGTCAAAGAATAGCGTTTTGATACCAATTGAACAGAAACAAACAAAATATTGATACCAATTTTAAGCAAAAACACATGAAACATCTTGATATCAATTGAAATTAAACATAATAAAATTTGAATGTCTAAACACAAAATTTTGATATCAATTGTAAGTAATTTTCATTTTGAACATATGATACTAATTTGAAATTTTCAATCATAAAGTAAGGGAGTGGGAATCAAATACCAATTGAGAAATCACCAATTGAAAGACAAAATTAAATTTTCTCCCCCTTTATGAAATACAAACTAAAATGATGCATAGGCTTGATACCAATTTAAAAGTAATCAATTAAAACAAAATTGAAACTCAAGCACTAGCATAAACAAGATTTTGTGCTTAAAGATATAGGGATATAATAAGCACAAATAAAATATATATATGTATGAAAAATAGATACCAATAGAAATTGATATTCTTGGAATAGAAAGCATGCATACATACAAAATATATAGAGTATACAAGAAATGTCAAGATTGATACCAATTGAAAGAATTCAATGATACCAATTAAAATAACAATAATATCAAATGTATACCTCATATAACTATACCTCCCAATCTTGGTTCAAGATTAAATGATTTTCATTATAAAGCATGCATGAACATGATCTCACATCCATCCTCCCATTAAGGGTAGGGGTTTCAAAAATAGGTTTGAAAATAAGCTTTGTTTGAAATCTCTATCATAGTGAAGAATACGAACTAGTTATAAGAAAAACTTTTAAAACTAGTACGAAATCTTTCAAGCAAGGAATAAAACACAATTGTTTCATGAAACACATGTAAATCACATGATCACTAAACACTCAAAGTCCATAAAGCTCATTCAAATTCTCATGAAAACAAATCATGAGTAAACTAATAAAGTGAGTGTACAAGTATAATGTGACACATATCAATATGAAAATATTCAATTAGGCTCATATGAAATTCCTTGAAAAACATGAAATTCATCCAAACGATTTAAACTTCAAGGCATATGTATGTCATGTGCAAACTAAAGTATACATACATATCCTAAACACAATGAGTCCACAAAAGTATATGCATGAAGGCACGTGGCTCAAGGATGTACATGTATAATCAATAGTTTGGACAAGATACACATACAAATAAACACGAAATCAAGAAAAACTAAATTTTCACCAAAGCTAATTTCATTTCAAGGTATATGTATGAATTGTCAACACAATAAGTATACATACATATCCCTAAACACAATTGAGTCCATATATATAGATTTGCATGAAAAGCAAATGGCTCAAAGGGTATACATGTATATCTTAAGGTTTGGCAAAATAAATATATACATGAAATGAAAACTATACACATAAAACAAATCCAAAATAGGAATACAAGTTTAAAATGCATGAATCATCAAAACTAGGCTATACTAACACATTTAATGGGTACAAATTAGCATCCAAGCACAAACATATATAAAGATTATTTGTGTCCCACTACATGTGCAAGTATAAATTCTAGTCTTAATGAAAACTAACATCTAAACAAGTAATCAAATCATAAGCATAAAACGGGAATCATAACTCAACATGATAAACATAATAATCAAAACATGAATTATTAAAAACAAAAAGTCATAGTCAACCATATGATTTGCATGACAAAGACATGTGCATAAAACCTATGATAAACATGATAGCTAAATCATAAAGAGAACACAAAATATGGGTCCATACTAATCATGGGTGTCTCAACAATTAATCATGTAAAGCATAAGACTAATAAACATGGCAAACATCATACTAATCATAAAACAATGAAACATGGTTCAACAAGAACAAAAATCATAAACATCATAAACATCTAAATGGTCATAATGCATATGCATGTGCATTAGATGTAGGGCATACATGTTAGTTTAAACAAGGTGAGAACACTAAATATAGATCCATATAAGACATGGGTGCTCAAGTAACTAAACATGTATAACACTATTCTAAAGAGCATGGCATAAGCATAATGAACAATAAACCATGGCATGCTATAAATAGATGAACATGAAAAGCATGCAAAAAAAATGGGAGTTAGAGAATGATACCAAAACCGATGAAGGTGCATCTCTAATTCTCCAAACCACGGTGGTCCTCCCACCAAAACTCCTTGAGAGTGAAGCATCCAAATGGTTCTCTTTAGGCACGGAACGCATCCACTCCAAGGCACCAATACTCTCACGTTTGCGAGAGCTCCCACCTACATCAAAAAGTATAGAGGTGGTCTTTGGTACCCATTTCTTTGTGGGTCCACGGGGGTTAGTATCCTTTCTAACCCAAACAAGATTATTTGCTAAATTTTCATGATAGATGCGATCATAACAAAATCTAGCAGATGGCCTTTTCGGCCACAATGTGTACATGTGTACACATGAGCATACGTGCGATGGTGGTGACCGTGGAAAGCATGTGTATGCCATGAAGGGTGAGCATGCAAGGATGGACCTTATTTCTTGTGAACCAAGGTTTCCAAACGTGTATGATTCAATGTGCATTGGCTCAAAGTGGAGCCCAAACATTCAACACTTTTCTTCAAAATATTTATATCATTCTCAATAGTGGAAGACAAAGTGGAGCATGCAATAGGAGTGCTAGAATAAGAAGCTACACTAGCATGACAAACATGAATATCAATCTCATTTTGCAAAGATTCATTTTTCTTCAAAACCAAATTCAATTCTTTTGTAATTGAATCAATTTTATTTTTCAAAACAAGGTTATCTTTTAAAATAAAATCCAATTTAGAAGATAAAACATCATTGTGCTTCACAACATCATTACAATCATTTTTGTTTTTCAAAATCTCAATCTCATCAAGGGCAAGGTCTAGTTGAGATCTTAGTGAGTCACGTTCACTAGTGATCTCTTCCTTTTCTTGCAAAACCAATTCAAAATTAGAACACAAATCTTTTAATTCATTTTTCAAAACAAGGTTGTCCTCTTTCAAAAGATTGTGTTTTTCCAATAAATTCTCAAGCTTTTGAGCAAGTTCCAAATTTAAAGTTTGAACTTCAAAACAACCATGGCAATAGGAACTAGAGCTATCATCTAATTGAGTGTCTGATTGTACCTCAAGGGAGTTTTTCCCTTGGACCATGAAGCAATGCTCTTCGGACTTTTCTCTCTTAGATCTCCTCATCTTATTGATAATCCTTGGAAGCTCGGGAGACGTCAATAAGCTCCAAACTGCAAAAGCCGAGTCATAATGATTAAACACGGGTAAAAGATGTTCACCTAGAGATGCTCTAAGTGTTCTAAGTGCTAATGCATTTGCCTTCTTATGCTTGCTACTATTGGGGAATGATTCCATAGTGGAGGCTTGATAAACTAGATGTCCTAGTCTTTTCAAATGGCTACTCATATTGGCCTTCCAAGCATCAAGTCTAATATGGTCAAACATAGGAGGGCTATCCATGAGAGCAAACTAAATGAGTGCAAATGAATAATGCAAATGAAGATTAGCAAACCAAGATCTCACTCCTAGGTGGTTAAACCTAAATATCAAGAGCGCTACCTCTGATACCAATTGAAAGATCACCTAGAGGGGTGGTGAATAGGTGATTATGCTAATCTAGTCAACTCAATGCGGAATTAAGAACTAATTTGCAATATCAACAAGAGATGCACACACAACCAAGCCAAGCATATAAGTAAGTATGAGCAATATGAATAGATGCAAGGCACAAAGTAAAGAGAGAGAGAGAGAGTAAGAGTCAATGAACAAGCGCAAACACCAAGATATGTTTCGAGGTTCGAGCACCCAGCTCTACATCCCCGCCTTCACCCAGAAGGATTTTAAGTCCACTACCTTGTCCACAAAGGACTCCCACAAAGGGAACCTCCACCGAGGATTTGGGGCAATCACAATACAAGGAGTACCCAACTCCTCTCCTTACAAACACAACCTCCTCCTTGAGGCACAACTCCAAGCCAACAAACAATCACCTCACAACCCGAGGGATTAGCACAAAGCCAGGCAAGGATCACCTCACAACTTGAGGGATACAAACCACTTGCACAAACAACCTCCTCAACCCAAGAGGGAAAAGCACAAAGCAAAGTATAGAGGGTTTACAACTTGGTGGTTCAACAACAACCACAAACAAACTCTTTCCCACACACAAAGATCCTATAGAAAAGATAGTAGATTTTTGCTCAAGTGTGGAGAAAACCAAGGGATTTGAAACCAGCAACTCAAAGAAAATCTTTGGAAAATAATGGAAATGAAGATAGTGAAGTTCAAACAAAAACTTTTCCAAAATAACTTTTCTTTGATTTTTCAAACCTAATAAAAATACCAAAAGATTGTTCAATTTGAATCCAAAAACCTCTTTTAATTGTTGTGAAAACACCAGAGAGTAAGGAAAAATTCGCACAAAAAATCTTTGAGAAAAACTCTTGCAAATGGGGTTTATAGACAAATCTGGAAACTAGCCGTTGGCAGCAGATTTGGCCAAAATACCACTGCCGGTCGACCGGTCCGGTCGACCGCCCAACGGTCAATTTTTGCCCGTTGGCAGCTACCGGTCGACCGGCCCGGTCGACCGAAACAAACAGAGAGCTCTGCTCTCAGTCCGGTCGACCGTCCCGGTCGACCGTCCCAAAGCTGCCAAACGTGCAAGATTTATGCATGTCGGTCGACCGGCCCGGTCGACCGACCTCAGCCCTAGTCGACTAGTCAGGTTACTAGTCGACTTGGTTGAAGCCTGGAACAGAAAATTAGGTTAGAGACATATTTAAAAATTCTTTTATCATTTCTAAAAATCACCAAAAATAGTTTTATCATTTTGCATTGATATATAAACATGTGGTAGAAAGTTTGGCTCAAATATCAATCAATATGAACTATTTTTGTGTCTAATCATTTTTTACCAAAAACCAAAAACTGTATTTTCTAAAACTTGGATTTTGAATAGAAAATACGTTTTGTCCAAAACTCTTCCAAATACAAAACATGATATTTAAACACTTTGAAGCACGATGCATATGGATAGAAATCCAATATACATGAAACAAATATATATCATAGTTTTTGTCATTAATTCCAAAATATGTTTTGTCAAAAATACCAAACATATAACACATAAATAAGGGAGTCAAAACTAAGTTTGTCTAGGAAATTAAAGCATGCATGTATATAGAACAAATCATATACACATTAAACCATTTAAACTTGTTTTGATCTATCCATTCATGAAAACCAAGATCGGTTAAACCTAAAACCGAAAAACCAAAAACCAATATTCAAAACATGAAACGTGTGTGTTGTGAACTTGAGCATTATCAAACTATTCTAATCTTTACAATTTGGATCTAAACACAAAATTAAACTATGGTACCGAAGTCTTCTTGTAGAGCGCAATCTCCAAACCGACTCGATCCAAAACTCCTTGATCCATCGAGCAAGTGCTATATGTGATCTTTGACGCTCGGGCTCTTGAATCAACATGTGAAAGATGTGTGGAGGCTTTCACCAACTAATAACTTGATTAATGATCTGAAACTAAATAACACAAGATTATTAGTACACATAACTTCATGAGTTAATCATCATCAAAACTAGAGTGGAAGGCCTTTGGGCCAACACACCTTTCATAGATTGTCACCTTCTATTACAAGCACTCTTGCATTCCAAACATGTATCACTCTCTCTCCCTATTACAAGATCTATAAAATGAAAAATACAATGGAGAAAGAAGAAACTAACCTAAACTAAACTACCTTAAACTACAACATGAAGATGAAACTACTCCTAAAACTCTGCATATATCTCACTCTGGAAAACCCCAAGGGTATTTATAGGCATCAGGGGAACGGGGCGCCAGGGGACAGACCCTGGCCCAAAGCGGCACGCGCGCCGCGGCCCTTGGTGGCCGTTGCGCACGGCGCCTCGAGCCGCGCGTAGCCAGTCTGTCTCCAGTCAGTTCTGGTGCCTGGTTTCTGGTTTGCACCCCTGGTTTTGCCGAATCAGCTCCTCTAGGCCAATGGCTATGATAATAGGCTTTTAATCACCAATTAAATGGTGATTTAGATCTTCTTCTTCATTTGCACACCATGAACCTAGGATCAAGCAAGTAAGGTATTATTAGCAAAATTTATTATCAAATAAATGTGAGAATGTGATGAAAATTATGTAAAATTAGAGACTAATCACACCCCCACACTTATCTTTTGCTCGTCCCGAGCAAAAAAAAAAAACCTAAGGAAATTATTTCACCACTTTCGCAGGTGACGCGATTGCACTGAGCATGTGCAACAAGCCGTTAAACCTCTAAGTTTCCCCTAGAGGAGGAGTTTTATTTCCTGAGGGTTTTCAGTAGATTACACCCACAAAATCCATAAAGAAAGAAATCAAATGTTGGCATTTTAAAAACACATTTTGAAAATAGAGAAAAGTGTTGAA
The DNA here is from genome assembly GCA_038442645.1 of Agave tequilana. Lineage (NCBI taxonomy): Eukaryota > Viridiplantae > Streptophyta > Magnoliopsida > Asparagales > Asparagaceae > Agave > Agave tequilana. Next base: position 30,510 of record JAVJIF010020150.1, on the reverse strand, counting down.
ATATTTTTTGTGAAAATATAAGTGATCCAAGGTCATAGGTTAAACAGAAATTGTTCTTTCTTAAACTAAGTCATAATGCAAAAAAATCTTGTTATAAATTAAATATAAGAATTTAAAATTGAATTGACTCTTTGATCTTTCATAAAATCTTAGAAAAATATGCACTTTGTGAATAGTGAAGGTTTTTGGGATATCAACTCTAACTTTCATGCCATTTATTTAATATATATTATTTTTTTATTTATTTAGTTTTTTTCTTTTTTCTTCCCTTAGTTTTCTTAGGCTTTCTTATTTACCCGGGTAGTGAGCCTTTAGCTGGTGACTCCCAAACCAGATGGTCTTAGGGCACAGATGAGAAAACATCCCTCGGTCTTAAGGACTCGAGTAAACAAGGCCACAAAACTAAAGGGGATTATTTTATTTTTGTCCACCGTTTTAGGTATGAATATCATGCTTCCTAAGGCATAATTACTCAACTTCAATAAGTGGTTTTTATTTATCATATAATTATATTTTTTGTGAATATTTTTATGACATTTTCAGTCTTTGTTTCAATCCCAAAAATTGTGTAAGTGTGGAGTGCATAAATCTAAGGCAAAAAATTCAAGATCAAATTATCTTTTCAATCTTACTTTCTTATCCTATAATTTAGACAAGATCTATTATTTTGACTTGGTTTAAAATTTCATAATTTTAGGTCTTCCTAATTCTTAAGATAATCTTAATTTTCTTAAAAAAATCAAAAACTATTTCTCTTGTTTCAAAAGTTTTGTAAAAGAAAGAAAAGTTTTTATATAAAAGATTTTTTTGTTTTTGTTTTGTTTAAGAAAAAGAAGTGTAAAAGAAAGAAAATATAAAACTAACTATGTTAGTAAACCCTCCCCCACACTTATCTCATGCATTGTCCTCAATGCATCGTGAATGTGTAAATACATGAAACAAATGGAGAAGGAAGGAGATTACCTCAAGGGGGTGGCTCCGGTGGTGGTCTGATTGGGCCAAGCATTGCTACTTAATCAAAATAGCGTGGATCGTGTAGGAACCCACCAATGACCTCTTTAATATGACCCAATAAAATGTTGATTGAATGAATGATCTTATTTAAAAAATTATCCCATCTAATTTTCAATTTTCAAAAATAATTATTGAGTCATTTTCTTCAACATTCTTGTCCAACAATGAAGTGTGATTTTGAGAGATGATTGATTTGGACTCAAATGGAATAGGAACAAAAACCGATACCAACTCGGGAAGTTGACTCAGATCAAGTCGAGAGTCAACAATGAGAGTCAAAATTGGTTCAAAAACAGGGTCCAAACCAAAGAATTGATGTTCACACACTGTCCCCATTAATGAAGTGTGATCATAAGGGATTGGTGATTCCATTTGACGGTGTATTGGTACAGAATTCAATGTTGACTCTGGAATAGGGAAAAAATCTGATAAAGATACCGGGGTCATTATTGAATCAAAAAGTGAAAAGGAAACGCCAACTTGAGGTTCAGGATCACTGTTAGGTTCGATTTCAATTTCAGGAAAGGGATAACTTGCCAGAATGTCCAAGCGACTTTCATAACTTGGAGTGTGGCTAAGTTTAAATGTGTGTTCTAAAATTGAATCTAGATTCCCAAAATGACATGATTATTGGGTCCAATCAGCAGAGTTAGAAATATAAGGATCGGTCAAAGGTTGACAAGAAAGACTTTTCTCGCTCTCATTGATCAATTTGCTCATAAGTGAGTCTAACCTACTGATAGGCCGGGTAATAGAATTTGGATTTGGAATCATGTTTTTCATACTCTTTGCAACTAGTTCTTTGTGAAAAGATGAGTATGGAAGTCAATTTTGAAAATTATGGTGAAATTGTGAGTCAATTGGATTTTTTGATTGCTGCTCGACTCACGCAAGGGTTCTATACTCAAGTCCAGTATTGATGGTTGTTTATTTTGAATAGGTGATACTGGAAAAGATGAGTAGGACTCTTGAAAATGTGGTTGAGATGATGAGTCCAACATGTTTTGCATTTTATCACAAAGGACTTCCAAACGCTTTTCTAGCTCAGATTCTTCTTCAATTGGATGCTCTAGAAAAGGAATATGTGGAGTTTGATATGGGAAGGATTGTGAATTGAGCAAATTTGAATTTATTGTAGGGACTCTTCTATACTCCTTTCCAAATCAGATTTTTCTTCGGGTGGTGGAACAGGAAAAGGAGTATATGAACCAAAATTGGGGAATGAAATTTGTGAAAAATTGTGGACAAGGCGGTTGAAAGTTTGACTCAGGGGAGGTGAATCCCTATTGACTCTGTGAAGAGTTGAAATTATGTTGAAAATTATAGTCATAAGATTGAGGATATGGGTCATATTGAGTCGAATAATCCCAACTTGGCATATATGGTTGGTTCATATTGTATATAGCCGGGTTGGAATTATTCGAGTCAAATGAGATCGGAGTGAAATATGGATTCATATTATGATTGAAAGAATTATTGTTGTTAAAATCCTTATCACAGTATACAAAAAGAAAACAAACAAACAAGCAAACAAATAAACAAAGAAAAAGAAAGAGAAAACAAGCCTATGCTAGGGTTAACTTAGACCTAGACGACTCCTAACTAGTTAGACTGTCCACGGGGGGTATATTGTAGGACGCTGACCACAAGTTAATCGGCCAGATAGGGGCAAGATCAGTCGGAGGTATTCGTGCCGGTGCAACGGGCCTAATTATGCCAAACCACTATTCTTCGAGGTTTCGCCTCTCAATCCCCAACCTTAGACACCGATTTGACAAGAGTCAACTTCTAACAACTTCCCCCTTAGGTCAATCTCCTAAATGAGTCCGAGATGTCCCTAGGGGCCAACGTCTAACAAGTTTTATTTAGGCTTGGGTTGTGTGAGTGGGGAGGTGATTTTTGGGCTAAGGGAGGGTAATGACTTCCTCACCTTATCTTGTATTGGGTTTTGCCCTTAAGTTAAATTTGTGCAAATGTGCAATATAGATAAGCATGAACACAAAAAGTGAGTAATCACTGAAGTGTTTGTCTTATACTATATGCAATGCCATATATACACCTCTTATCAATATCACAACAACATAAGAATAAAATACAATATATTGGAATAAAAATTGACACGTGCCTAGACGCAAATGTCTAAACCATTTTAAAGCATCCAATTTCTATATTTTAGTTCTTACAATTATTTACAGTGCACAGATAATATATAAAAAAAATTAGCAGCAGAATATAAAATTATGCAAGAATTACCCAACCACACTTGAGCAAGTGTGGACTTCTGCAAAGCTAAAACTTTAACCTGCACACAAAAAACAAAGAAGAAAAGTTAGCAAACTTGTGAAATCAAACCGTTCCCATCCCCGGCAACGGCGCCAAAATTTGATCGGGGTAAAACCGCACACAAAAAGTGTATGTTTTGAAGTTAAGATTTAAAGTGTGTGCTTTGGCTTCCTCGATACTTCCGTTATAGCATAGAGGCTAAAACGAGTCGAATCCACAAGGACGGGAGGCGATAGAAGCTTTACCGTTGATTCACGTGTTTGTTAAAAAGTTCTTCAAAGTTTTAAAGAATGAAAAGTAAAGAAAGTAAAGAATGAAAAGAGAGGTACGGTGAAATACGAAGAAGTGGGAAACATAGAAAAGAATATGTTTTTGGTTTTGGGAATGTTTCTAAAGAAAGTGAAAAAGAAAGAAAACTCATGGCACTAACTACTAATGACTCCACCAACATGCTAACCTCTTAGTGATAGTTGCCTTACATGTATCATTGGCCATCACTAGTCCTTGGTTCAAGAGCTATTCAAAGTATGACCCATATGTAACTCATCACAACCTAACTCTACAAAGTAAGTTCAAGCTACACTTAAACCATCAAAACTAAAGTAAGCATGGAGTAAAGTAATGTTAGCTTGTTAGTGGTTAGGAAGCTAGAGTTAGATCCATCATCATGAGCCATTAATGGCTCTTGCAAGAGCAAGGCCAAGTAGAGGCTATTAGATTCATGTGGATTATCATAAAAGAAGTTAGAATAGTTGGTGGTTAGTAGTTAGTGTCATGAGAGAAAAGATTAGCTACACATGTAAAAGAGATTGGAGAGAAGAAAACATAGAGAGGTAAAGAGAGCACCTTTCATAAATTGTCACCTTCTATTACAAGCACTCTTGCATTCCAAGCATGTATCACTCTCTCTCCCTATTACAAGATCTACAAAATGAAAAATACAATGGAGGAAGAAGAACTAACCTAAACTAAACTACCTTAAACTACAACATGAAGATGAAACTACTCCTAAAACTCTGCATATCTCTCACTCTGAAAAACCCAAGGGTATTTATAGGCATCAGGGGTACGGGGGGCCAGGGGACAGACCCTGGCCCAAAGCGGCTTGCGCGTCGTAGTCGTATGGCCGCAGAAACGCGTCTTGGGTCGCGTTTCTGCGGCCCCTTGGTGGCCGTCCGCGCGGCGCCTCGAGCCGCGCGCAGCCCAATCTGTCTCCTTTCAGTTCTGGTGCCTGGTTTCTGGTTTTGCACCCCTGGTTTTGCCGAATCAGCTCCTCTAGGTCAATGGCTATGATAATAGGCTTTTAATCACCAATTAAATGGTGATTTAGATCTTCTTCTTCATTTGCACACCATGAACCTAGAATCAAGCAAGTAAGGTATTATTAGCAGAATTTATGATCAAATAAATGTGAGAATGTGATGAAAATTATGCAAAATTAGAGACTAATCAGTGGCTAAAGGCTATGCTCAGAAGGAAGGAATTGACTACAATTCGTATTCTTCTGGCCTTAGTTGCGCAGTATGAGTTAGACCTTGACCAACTCGATGTGAAGACCGCCTTTCTCCACGGCGATCTAGAGGAGGAGATCTACTTGTCTCAGCCTACAGGGTTCAAGACTGCAGGGAAGGAAGAATTAGTATGCAAGCTGAAGAAGTCGCTGTACGGATTGAAGCAGTCTCCTAGACAGTGGTACAAGCGATTCGACAGCTTCATCAGAAGGAAGAAGTACACACGTAGCCACTATGACCCATGTGTGTACTACAACAAGCTACCATCAGGTGAATATGTTGATCTACTTCTGAATGTAGATGATATGTTGATTGCTTCGAGGTCGAGATCTGCTATTGATGCTCTGAAGAGGGATCTGTCCTCAGAATTTGAGATGAAAGACCTTGGTGAAGTTAGGAAGGTGTTGGGCATGGAGATCACTAGAGACCGAAGAGTTAGCAGGGTGAGTTTGACTCAGAAGGGCTATTTGGAGAAGGTACTACAAAGGTTCAATACCAGCAAGGATACAAAGTCTGTAAGTACACCTATGGCTCCTCACTTGAAGTTGTCTGCCAAGATGTCTCCGAAGAGTGTTCAAGAGCGTGAGTATATGCCTCACGTTCCATATGCCAGTGCAGTCAGTAGCTTAATGTACGCTATGTGTGTACGAGACCAGATCTATTACAGGCCGTCTCCATGGTGAGCAGATATATGCATGATCCGGGACAGGGTCATTGGGAGGCTGTGAAGTGGATCTTGAGGTACATCAAAGGAACAATTGATGTAGGTCTAGTATTTGAGAAGGACTCTATGGGAAAGCAAGAGTGCATAGGGTATGTTAATTCAGACTATGCAGGTGACCTTGACAAGCGGCCGGTCGACAACGGGATATGTCTTCACATTCTCACAGGCACCGGTGAGTTGGCGCTCCACACTGCAGTCTACCGTCGCTTTGTCGACCACAGAGGCTGAGTATATGGCTATGACAGAGACCATGAAGGAGGCAATCTGGCTTCAAGGGTTGCTTGATGACTTGGGCATGGAACAGGATTGCTGAAGATTAACTGTGACAGCATGAGCGCCATCTACTTGGCCAGGAACCAGGTCTATCATGTAAGGATGAAGCATATTGACGTCAGGTACCATTTCGTTCGGGAGATTCTGGAGGAGGGTGACATCAAACTGTTGAAGATTCACACTTCGGAGAATCCCGCCGACATGCTTACTAAGGTAGTGTCGGGAGTTAAGTTTGCACATTGCAAAGCTTTGCTCCATGTCCTTCAGGTAGCTTGAGCTTGCTGAAGCTCATTTGGATGAACTACGGATGGCTTGATCCCTTGGGAAGGGTACGTAGGCAACCACATTGGTGCAGCCGCTCTCGAGTCGATGGACAGTTCGGCTCAGATTTGGAAGAATCTTTGCCGAGATGGAGAATTGTTGGAAAGAGAGAAGTATTGCTGAGGAAGTTGACAAGGATCGTCGAAGGGTCGTCGAGTGATCGCCGAGAAAGTCGACGACAAAAGGACGAAGGAAGAAGCAGCAGAAAATAGCTAACAGCAGCAGGAGCAGAAGTTCGGTCGACCGCCCGGTCGACCGCCTGTAGTAACAGGAGATCGGTCGACCGGCCCGGTCGACCGACGTGCACAAGGTTGGAGCTCGGTCGACCGTCCGGTCGACCGACTGAAAGTACCCAACTCTCTGTTGGGCACCCCGTCGACCAACCAGTCGACCGGTGGAAGGGGTCGGTCGACCGACAAGCGGGTGCGGGCTGTGTTTGCAGATTTGAAAACCTGTTGGTATAAATACGGGATTTCTAGGTGTCATGCCCCGCTTCCCAAAATACGAGGAAACGGAGTCGCGACGAAGGTCGGTGACGTATATACGCGAGGAAAATACCCCACGTATATACGCTAAGGGTCTGTTTGGTTGTCGTAATTGGCCGTAATTCGTAAGTTGTAATGGTAAAATCTTTTACAATTGTAAATGAATTACATGCATGTAAACTTTATGGTGTTTGGTTGGTAATATAAAGTTGTAAGTGAAAAAGTGTATTGTGCTTTACGGTGTTTGGTTGTCGTAATGTGTAAGTCGTAAGTGAAAAAGTTGATCACAAAATTAACTATTTGGTGATTTAAAAAGTTTTAATATTACAAATAAATATTAAAAATGTTAAATATTAAAAAAAATTAATATTAACATAAAAAAATAATAAAAATTTGCATGACCACAAAATTAACTGTAACTGGGTTATAAGTGAGTGGTAATTGGGTTGCAAGTGAGTGGCAATTGGGTTGTGTAAGTCTTTTACGAATTACGGTCCAAACAAACGCCGTAGTTATAACTGGGTTGTAAGTCATTTACGAATTACGGACTTTTACGCGAAACAAACGGCCCCTAAGCCTAAGAGTAACTTGAACAAGTCATAAATCAAAATCACTACAATAATACATATAAACATCCACGCATGATATCATATAAAAGCACTGGAATAGAGAGTGAATCTGATATGCATGAATCAAGAAAAATATAGGAACAAGAATAAGAAGAGGTAAGAACACCAGAATAAAAGGAAGAGGACCCAAGCTCCTCGCAAAACGTACTGTCTCATCGAACACCTACACAATAGAAACAAAGCGTCCAATATCTGGACGTGCAAATGCAGGGTCGTCAGAAAGCGACCTAGTGAGTGTGTGTGTAAAAGGGAAAAGCTCGTGCATATAAACAGTGTGCATAAATAATAACAAGAACAACTGCAGATATAAGAGACTAAATAACATGATAAATAACTGAACTGTAGTATAACTGATAACAACATGAATAAAGACATAAGACGACTATCACAACTGTGAGCAAGCAACTGATGTCAAGATGTGTAACCTATCATGTCACTAGTCTGATATATAAATCTGGTGTTACAATCATATGTCTATCATAGTGATATATCAGTACAGTCAGGTGATATAGTCAGTCACAATATGATATAGCCAATTTATTAACATTATTATGTCAGCGAACACCAATTGCCACCTGTAATCGGCGCATCCCATACTACTTCTACTACATGTGTCAATCAGGGTCCTAAGTTATTGAAACTGATTGGTTGGAGACATTGTCCATGCTTTAGGTGGGTCCCGTACATACCCGGGACCACGGCCCAGATGCCTGGCGCTGAACCAGACCCTACCGCCAGGTAGTCAGTAATTTAACAGTACTCACAGTATCACTGTAGAACAGTAAACTCACAGTAACACTGTGGAACAGTAAACAGATGGGATGTCAGTCATTCCCTGGAACCCTGCAGTAGAACCGTAAGTCGGCTGCGCAACCTGTATCCTAGGTCCACCCAAAATACAGATGCTGTCTCCTCCATCAATTTTTTCAATCCCAGTGTAAGTTATTCAATTTTCATTATTATTTAATTCAGTAAAACAATCAATACTCATGTTACTTATAACACTGGGACGATGTGGTGACAGTAACGATAATAGTACAGTAACAATCAATCAGTAATCGTATACACGGTGAACAATATCAGTAACGGTGAACAGTAACAGTAACCGTGTATACGATGAACAATGGGACTATACAGGGTGTTACGGTCAACAATCTTGTCCCAGAAATTTTCAGTAACATGAAATAATACAGTAACAGTCCTGCTACTGCTCAATGGGCAGTCACAACTAAAGCTAGTCATAATCTCATCCATCCGTACTAAAGAGATTACAGTAACTGATCCATCAACTTGTAGTCTCAATACAATCAACATGATCATTAATTATCAGTCCATACCAGCGTAATCCAATGCGGTAAACCACCATCTCAATGAATCGATAATTAGTCCTCTCCTCGATACCAATCTGTTCTAATCCTATAACCACCAATAACTGAGATCAAATAATAACTGTTATCAAATTCTAAGATATATATAAAATGTGGTCACTGATATCAATAAAATCACTCTCATAATAACTCTATCTCCATAACTGAATTGATCAGTAAATAAGCATGAAGCACATGGTGTATCCTCGAGATCAACTAAGTCAACATACACCACAATCATGTCTGAATAGAAAACATCCTCAAAAAACTGAAATCTAGAATAGACCACTTATAAATCAACATAACTAACTCTTAATTCCAATAATCATATGATCATTCAGTATCAATTAATATCGAATAATCTGATACAATAACATATTTCAATAATCAAAGCTCAGTCCTCTCACTCCATCAATTTACTCTGATCCTCAAGTCCTCACAAGTTCCCACTTCTATTAAGGTCAATCATAAGATCCCAAAACTCAGCAACATCTCAGATACATGCCTAAGATCTATTAGGTCAAGTCAATCCAACCAATATCTATTCCTCAAAATCATATTCATCAATCTATATCCAATATCATAGCCCTAGGGGTAAGGTCCTCAATCCATAAAAGATCTAATAATAGCAGGCAGACTAAAGTTAGTCGACTAGGGGGAAGGAGCAAGTCGACTAGGGTAGAGGTTAGTTGACTAACAAGTGTAATAAGTCGACTATAAAAGGGTACTAGTCGACTAACAAGGAAGGCAAGTCGACTAATAGGAGAAATAGCCAGAAACAGAGAGTACATGACCTACAGGATAAAAATATAGTCGACTACAACTAGGATAAGTCGACTAATATAGGATATTTGTCGACTACAAGAATGGCAAGTCGACTATGGTAGGTTATTAGTCGACTATAGGAAAGGGGTAGTCGACTAAGGTGAGTTCCAGTCAGTAAACAGAAAGTGCACAACTATTCTGGAGGGGGGCCTAGTCGACTAAGGTCAATATTTAGTCGATTAATAAGGGTATTAGTCGACTAACACCATGGGAAAGTCGACTAACAGTCTGCAAACCTGATACTGAAATGCACCATCACACATTCCCACATTCTATCAAATGTACTCCTACTTCTCTTATGCACACATCACCCCAAACATATAGGTTTCTACTTTACATCTATGCACATACATTAACGTACGCACATATAATGATGAAACACTTGTGCACCACCTGCCAATTCACACCACACACATAAACATATCTATGTGCTCTAATTAAATAAAGGGGGAGAGAGGGAGAGACACTCACATCATGGGGGCACGGGCGCGTTCGCTCTTGCCTACGGTGATCCACAGCGATCCACGGAGAACGAAAAACAGCTCGGAGTAAGGTGCTTCAAGGAGTGTTTCTTGGTTTGCCTTTGCCTTGGATGTTGAGCATGGCCATGGGTGAAGAATAGCACACACATTAATCAGCCTCTACACATAAATATATAACACATATAATATAAAATATTAATACATACTTACATATTAACAAACTTGCATATGTGTGAGGGAGAATTAATAAAGAGATGGAATGAAGGGACTCACGGCTGCATGGAGAAGAAAGGGGTGTTTCACTGGTGCACAGCTGCTGCGGACGGCTCCGAGGAGGAGAGCTGCCATGGCTCGGCCAGGATTCCAAGGCTAAGGGAGAGGGCAGCCAACATGGACTGTGGTGTGTGCCGTGCGCGGGATAAACCAGGCAAGGGGCGCTGCCATGGCTGCTGCCGATGGCTGGGCGCTCCAAGGGAAGGAGATGGGGGCCTGGCTGTGCGCGCTCGGCAAGGGGAGAGGTTGTTGGCGCTGCTGCTGGTTGCTGGTTGTGCTGGCTGCGGGGGAGTGCCACAGGGAGAAGCTCTGGCGTGATGATGATGGCCGGCCAGGGAGGATTTGGGGCTGGTTGACTCGGCTGTGCTCGTTATGGGCAGCAGCCAGCGGAGAAAAAGGAGGGATCAGCTGCTGTTGGATCGGCCGCAGGAGGAGGGAACGGCTGTGCCTTGGTGGGATCTCCAGCCATGGGAGAGGAGGAGGCCGACCTGGGCCTTGCTGGTGGCGCCTGGACTTGGTGGTTCGGGGGATCCGGCAAGGAAGGAGAGGAGAATCCGGGGTTGTTAGGATATGATTATGAAGATGAGATTCAGATTATGTAGTTAGGATTGAATGAATAGGGTTTGGATTTGAACTAATGGGTTCATGGGATTGTGGGTATAAGTAATAGGTTTTGGGTTGGATCCAAATGGTTAATTGGGTATTAGGTGTGCTATGGTTGAGTGTTAGACTTGGATTGGGTAATGTCAATAGGATCAAGAGTTATTGGGTTAATGGGTTGGCTTGGGCTAGGGAAAGGAAAAAGAAATATAAGTGTAGGCTTAATTTGGCTCAAAGGATTGGGCCAAGGGAAAGATAGACAATGCAAACAAAATAAAATAATTAAATATTGATAACAATAATAATAATAATACTAACAATGATAATTGTCACTAACAATTACATGTTAATTAATTATTTAAATTAATTATTACTAACAATAGAAATCTATAACAGATTTATTATCATAGCCCACATATAATGATAATACAAATCGTATATACACATGTAAAATTTATTATATACATAAAAATCATGTATAAATACATTAGGGATATTACATTCTACCCACCTTATAAAAATTTCGTCCTCGAAATTTCAATAAAGTAGGGAATGATAAAAAAATCAAGTTAAAAGAGAAGACAACCCTTTCACGTCACCTCGCTGGGACACCACGGTTCCGCTTCGCGCTCTGATCTCTACTACCAGCTTTAGAATGAAATGGCCAATTCCAAGAGATAAGATAAGAAAATAGAATCGATAAGTAAAATGGGAATCAAGATGAAAGCAAGATTACTCTAAAGGAGGGATGTGAATTCAGGGATATCAAAAGATCAAGGGATGGATACCCAAAGGGAGGACAACCAATTCTCAAGTGGACTCAATATCATCGTGTGAACCATATATGTATATTGCAGTGTAATTATAGCTCATTCAAGTTATCGGTAAGAATCAAGTCCGTTTTATGTCGAAACCTGGCTCTGATACCACAAAAATCCTGTCACGCCCCGCTTCCCAAAATATGTGAAAACGGAGTCGTGACGAAGGTCGGCGACGTATATACGCGAGGAAAATACCTCACGTATATACGCTAAGCCTAAGAGTAACCTGAACAATATAAATCTCTACCATAAATCAAAATCACTGCAATAATACATATAAATATCCACGCATGATATCATATAAAAGCACTGGAATAGAGAATGAATCTGATATGCATGAATCAAGAAAAATATAGGAACAGGAATAAGAAGAGATAAGAATACCAGAATAAAAGGGAGAGGACCCAAGCTCCTCGCAAAACGTACCGTCTCATCGAACACCTGCACAATAGAAACAAAACGTCCAATATCTGGACGTGCAAATCCAGGGTCGTCAGAAAGCGACCTGATGAGTGTGTGTATAAAAGGGAAAGCTCGTGCATATAAACAGTGTGCATAAATAATAACAAGAACAACTGCAGATATAAGAGACTAAATAACATGATAAATAACTGAATTGTAGTATAACTGATAACAACATCAATAAAGACATAAGACGACTATCACAACTGTGAGCAAGTAACTGATGTCAAGATGCGTAACCTATCATGTCACTAGTCTGGTATATAAATCTGGTGTTACAATCATATGTCTATCATAGTGATATATCCGTACAGTCAGGTGATATAGTCAGTCACAATATGCTATAGCCAATTTATTAACATTTATTATGTCAGCGAACACCAATTGCCACCTGTAATCGGCGCATCCCATACTACGCCTACTGCATGTGTCAATCAGGGTCCTAAGTTATTGAAACTGATTGGTTGGAGACATTGTCCATGCTTTAGGTGGGTCCCGTACATACCCGGGACCACGGCCCAGATGCCTGGCGCTGAACCAGACCCTACCGCCAGGTAGCCAGTAACAGTAACAGTACTCACAGTATCACTGTGGAACAGTAAACTCACAGTAACACTGTGGAACAGTAAACAGATGGGATGTCAGTCATCCCCCGGAACCCTGCAGTGGAACCGTAAGTCGGCTGCGCAACTTGTATCCTAGGTCCACCCAAAATACAGACGCTATCTCCTTCATCAATTTTTCCAATCTCGGTGTAAGTTGTTCAATTTTCATTATTATTTAATTCAGTAAAACAATCAATACCATGTTACTTATAACACTGAGACGATGTGGTGACAGTAACGATAACAGTACAGTAACAGTCAATCAGCAATCGTATACACGGTGAACAATATCAGTAATAGTAACCGTGTATACGATGAATAATGGGACTGTACAGGGTGTTACAGTCAACAATCTTGTCCTAGAAATTTTCAGTAACATGAAATAATACAGTAACAGTCCTGCTACTGCTCAATGAGCAGTCTCAACTAAAGCTAGTCATAATCTCATCCATCCGTACTAAAGAGATATTAGTAGCTGATCCATCAACTTATAGTCTCAATACAATCAACATGAATCATTAATTATCAGTCCATACCAGCGTAATCCAATGCGGTAAACCATCATCTCAATGAATCGATAATTAGTCCTCTCCTCGATACCAATCTGTTCTAATCCTATAACCACCAATAACTGAGATCAAATAATAACTGTTATCAAACTCTAAGATATATATAAAATGTGGTCACCGATATCAATGAAATCACTCTCATAATAACTCTATCTCCATAACTGAATTGATCAGTAAATAAGCATGAAGCACATGGTGTATCCTCGAGATCAACTAAGTCAACATACACCACAATCATGTCTGAATAGAAAACATCCTCAAAAAACTGAAATCTAGAATAGACCACTTATAAGTCAACATAACACTAACTCTTAATTCCAATAGTCACATGATCATTTAGTATCAATTAATATCGAATAATCTGATACAATAACATATTTCAATAATCAAAGCTCAGTCCTCTCACTCCATCAATTTACTCTGATCCTCAAGTCCTCACAAGTTCCCACTTCTATTAAGGTCAATCATAAGATCCCAAAACTTAGCAACATCTCAGATACATGCCTAAGATCTATTAGGTCAAGTCAATCCAATCAATATCTATTCCTCAAAATCATATTCATCCATCTATATCCAATATCATAGCCCTAGGGGTAAGGTCCTCAATCCATAAAAGATCTAATAATAGCAGGCAGACTAAAGTTAGTCGACTAGGGGGAAGGAGCAAGTCGACTAGGGTAGGGGTTAGTCGACTAACAAGTGTAATAAGTCGACTATAAAAGGGTATTAGTCGACTAACAGGGAAGGCAAGTCGACTAACAGGAGAAATAGCTAGAAACAGAGAGTACATGACCTACAGGACAAAAATATAGTCGACTACAACTAGGATAAGTCGACTAATATAGGATATTAGTCGACTACAAGAATGGCAAGTCGACTATGGTAGGTTATTAGTCGACTATAGGAAAGGGGTAGTCGACTAAGGTGAGTTCCAGTCAGTAAACAGAAAGTGCACAACTATTCTGGAGGGGGGCCTAGTCGACTACAGGTCTATAGTTAGTCGACTAATAAGGGTATTAGTCGACTAACACCTTGGGCAAGTCGACTAACAGTCTGCAAACCTGATACTGAAATGCACCATCACACATTCCCACATTCTATCAAATGTTCTCCTACTTCTCTTATGCACACATCACCCAAACATATAGGTTTCTACTTTACATCTATACACATACATTAACGTACACACATATAATCATGAAACACTTGTGCACCACCCGCCAATTCACACCACACACATAAACATATCTATGTGCTCTTAATTAAATAAAGGGAGAGAGAGGGAGAGACACTCACATCATGGGGGCATGGGCGCGTTCGCTCTCGCCTATGGTGATCCACAACGATCCACGGAGAGCCAGAAAACAGCTCGGAGTAAGGTGCTTCAAGGAGTCTTTCTTGGTTTGCCTTTGCCTTGGATGTTGAGCACGGCCATGGGTGAAAAATAGCACACACATTAATCAGCCTTTACACATAAATATATAACACACATAATATAAAATATTAATACATACTTACATATTAACAAACTTGCTTATGTGTGAGGGAGAATTAATAAAGAGATGGAATGAAGGGACTCACGGCTGCATGGAGAAGAAAGGGGTGTGTTTCGCTGGTGCGCAGCTGCTGCGGACGGCTCCGAGGAGGAGAGCTGCCATGGCTCGGCCAGGATTCCAAGGCCAAGGGAGAAGGCAGCCAACATGGACTGTGGTGTATGCCGTGCGCGGGATAAACCAGGCAAGGGGCGCTGCCATGGCTGCTGCCGATGGCTGGGCGCGCCAAGGGAAGGAGATGGGGGCCTGGCTGTGCGCGCTCGGCAAGGGGTAGAGGTTGGCGCTGCTGCTGGTTGCTAGTTGTGCTGGTTGCGGGGGAGTGCCACAGGGAGAAGCTCTGGCGTGATGATGATAGCCGGCCAGGGAGGATTTGGGGCTGGTTGACTCGGCTGTGCTCGTTATGGGCAGCAGCCAGCGGAGAAAAAGGAGGGATCAGCTGCTGTTGGATCGGCCGCAGGAGGAGGGAACGGGCTGTGCCTTGGTGGGATCTCCAGCCATGGGAGAGGAGGAGGCCGACCTGGGCCTGCTGGTGGCGCCTGGACTTGGTGATTTGGGGGATCCGGCAAGGAAGGAGAGGAGAATCCGGGGTTGTTAGGATATGATTATGAAGATGAGATTCAGATTATGTAGTTAGGATTGAATGAATAGGGTTTGGATTTGAACTAATGGGTTCATGGGATTGTGTGTATAAGTAATGGGTTTTTGGATGGATCCAAATGGTTAATTGGGTATTAGGTGTGCTATGGGTTGAGGGTTAGACTTGGATTGGGTAATGTCAATAGGATCAAGAGTTATTGGGTTAATGGGTTGGCTTGGGCCAGGGAAAGGAAAAAGAAATATAAGTGTAAGCTTAATTTGGCTCAAAGGATTGGGCCAAGGGAAAGATAGACAATGCAAACAAAATAAAATAATTAAATATTGATAACAATAAAAATAATAATACTAACAATGATAATAGTCACTAACAATTACATGTTAATTAATTATTTAAATTAATTATTACTAACAATAGAAATCTAAAACGGATTTATTATCAAAGCCCACATATAATGATAATACAAATCGTATATACACATGTAAAATTTATTATATACATAAAAATCATGTATAAATACATCAGGGATATTACACTAGGGTTTTTGTGAATGCTGAAATATTCTGGAGCTCTCTTGAGATCAGAGAAGCTGCTAGTATTGTAATCTTCTTCCAAAGTATTAAATCTTTCTTTTGATTGCCCCGGGGACGTAGGCATTGAGGCAGAATCTCGTTAGATCATTGTTTGCGTGTGTTTTCTCTGGTGATTGGTATTTGTGCTGTGTTGGGAACTGTTCTTCGTGCTTGGGAGATTCAGGGATTCCTCTTCAGGTTGTTGTCGTTGGCACAACATAATATAGATCTGTACCAAAATCAGTTACATGGATATGAATTCAATGACTATGGTAGAATAATTGGTTGGAAATCATACCTCTTGTTTGTCATACATATCCCATAATCTTTCTATTAATTTTTCCTCCTCATAAGATTTTGTTACACCAGCATAAACAACATCTTTACAATGTTTGAGATAAGTGAATAAGTCTTTTGAATAATCTGTTGACAGAGAAAGGTAAATAATGAGAACACAATAAAACACTTAGTAATGCTTACAATTCAAAAAGTGTGGTACAACAAATAAGGACATTGTTATGAAAATGAATTATAGTCATACTTTAGAATTTTGATATCTCAAGAAAAGAACCATGGAATATTTCCTCAAGACATTCATCTTCTAATGACTTGTGTGTGATTTTAATTTCTGCTCTTGATTGTGCTTTAGGTAGACTGGTGAGGACAAACTAATTAGAGAAATTTTATTAAGATTCAAACTGATAGTAAGCTAAAGCATAAACCTTTAGTCATAGGCTTGAGATTTGTGGTATTGAACAGGATACACATGCACAAAGAGAGAAGTGTGAAGCAGACATACTAATTATCTGGTAAAGAATCTGGATTTTTTAACGGTTTGAATTAACAGAAATTCTTTTAAAATTAAAATATCTGGGAATTTTCTAATAAAATTAATAAGGCACATGTAATTTTATTTTACGAGTCAACAGAATGTTCATCATCCTATTATATAGAAAATTTGGGAAAGATTTTATGTAGCAGCAATTATGGATTATCATTTTTTATTATAAACTTCATGATTCACAAGAAGCTTAAATTCCAGGAAGAATCACTATTTAGACATATCACTCTTCCCAAATGCTCTGATCAATGCATATGCATTTTCATGAAATATAAACTAATCTCTAGACTCTGACATATAACAGATTCTAGTCTCCCCTAACCAAGATACAATCACTACCTCTTAAACTTACAGAAAATAATTGGCATGCTATACATAATGTTATAGGCCAGACATTCTCTCCATTTACTCGTATTATTTAAACATGCTTTCTTAAGTTTCTAAGTCATTTTAAGACAACAATAGTAACCAAAATTATTTTGACAAACATTACAGTATATATGATACTCAACCATTGATAAATCTAGAGCAATATTTAAGTAATAGAAAAGAATTGATAAATTATAAGGGAATTAAATAAGTAACCTACTTACCATGAGCTATATTGATATTATGATATGTGGCCTCAAAAACGCCTAATAACTCCTGACAATTGTAGTCAGAAGCTCGAACGCGCAATAATTTCTTATCAGGCTCTGAGCCTATGGCACTGCAATGCTTTGTAACATAATATATTTCATTTTCATTCTTGAGCATGGAGCTCAAATTTGCTGAATCTGGTGTAAGATGCGTCTTTTGATAATTTAAAGGAGGATTTCTAATTTCAGAATAACTCATCTCCCAAGTACCTTGGCCTTGTATGTTATAGAGTAATCTCATTGCTACAATTAGTATTGACATCACAAACGCACGAGTTGAAAATACTCGACAACCACAAGTCAGCAGGGAGTGACCACTCATAGATGTGGCATGCGTATGGAAGAATCTTCTCCACACGAAGGCACAACTCTTTCAGACACCGATGGGCAATTGCATAGAAGTTTACAGAAGGGAGGCGTAAACCAATAGTTTGAGGTATAATAGCAGCTATCTCTTCTAGTTGCTGTGCTCCAGTAACTTGAATAGGCCTGAACAGAGCTCTCGAACTGAAGGGGCAAGCATTTGAAGCATTTCCAAGGTATCTATCCATATCAATGAATGCAGTAAGGTAAGGAAGTTTTCCCTCTGATGCCCACTTGAAAATGCCTGTTGGTAGTATTGGCTCTCTTGCGATGTGGCAAACCAAAAAAGAAATAGACAATGTAGAATACATAGGTATTCTCCTTCTCAACGAAGGAAGCCATAAATATATGACTCTCTGTCCATATATATTGTGGGGGTTCTGACTTATATTTAGGTCTGATGCTCTTCAACTTGTTGGTTCTTTCTGCAGGAAAAGGGTAATATTAGTAAATGATGTGTAAAAGCAATACCAAAAGATGCTATTTAGCACATTAAACAGTTTGTTGGTGCATGTGAAATATCATCTGAATTGTTTGCGAATAAGATGGTAATGAGACCAATTGTAGTATAAAGTGCAGAGTTCAAGAACATCCAAACTACCTTAGAAAAAAATATGCAAACAAGATTAGTAACAGAACATATTTGTGAACAAAGTCAACGTTTATGATTAACAGTTTTAATCATAAAACTGATATAATTTCGATTTTTTTTATTGTTAGTAGAAAAAAATGTACCTTTTTGAATTAGATTTTTCTAAAATTGGTTTCCAAGGATTTCTAATACAATCCAACTACAGGTTGTGCATCAAATTCTATCTAGATCATACAAATTGCAAAACGGGAAAAGTGCATCGCAGCATTTACCTTCTTCGCCTATCCGAACACAGCCCGCGGCCTCAGCCGCCTCCTCAGACTCCTCAATGACCCGATACGGCCAATCGTCAGCGAGCACCGTCTTCGTCGCCATGTACCTCAACCAGATGGGCCCCACAACCACAACAATGTAGGGGCTGGCCCAAAACTTCTCGACCAAAACCTCGCATTGGCTCTGCAGCATCACCTGCAGCCCCTCGATGTACCTCAACCGGATCCCATCCGCTAGCTTCTCCTCATTGGAGCACGACGGACTGCACCCAAAATCCCTTGGCTCCAAGACCTCGTCGTCGTCGAACCCGACGAACTTGACAGCGGCCCCGCCATCACCGACATTTCTGTTGTTGTTCTGTGATTGCATGCCGAGTGCTCGACTTAATTCCAAATCGATCTGATCTTTGGTTTTCTGGTTAGGATTTTGGAGCTAGGAGTGGGCGCGGGTGTAACGGACCTCCTCGCCGTCCTCGTCGGCTGTGTGGATGATGTCCTGAGACTGAGCCCCGCATCCGGTGCAGTAGAAGAAGTCGTCCTCGTCGCCCTGAAAATCATGGCCGCCGCAGCCCACTGTAGGGAGAGAGGAGATAGAGGAAGATACCACAGAGATCGGAAATCAAAAGGAGTAAGAACAGCGCATTGAAGCAGGCCAGGATAGTGCCCAGTCGACCGCCCGGTTGACCGATATGCACGACATGCACAGATGTAGCCCGTTTGACCGTGGCAAGGAGCGGTCGACCGCACGGTCGACCAACTGACAAGGCACTGCTCTCGGTTGGTGCCGGTCGACCAGGCCAGTTGACCGAGGCATGGATCGGTCGACCGACAGACGCGTTTCTGCTGACCTTTCTGGATTCGGATTCCTTTTCTGATTTGGGATCGAATCCAATCAGAGTTTCATAAAACCAACCATGGGACTCTGTGGCTATAAATAAGGGCTAGAGCCCCCATGTATTGTATCCAAGAAAGTTCCCTCAAGTATCCCTCTTATATTGGTTTGTATTGATTGTTGAATCAATAAAATCTCTCCCCCTTGCACTGAGGACGTAGGCAAATTGCCGAACCTCGTTAAATACTGTGTTGATTTGCTTTCTCTATTGTTTCTCTATTCTTGTGGTGTTTGGTACATCTCTGGCTGCATCTATCTCTGTCTAGTTAGTGGATTCCTCAGAGTGGTTGTTGTGAGGGCGCGCGCAACAAGTGGTATCAGAATATCCCAGGTTCGTCGTGGGATCGTGTGTTGATTCCGAGGGCATCAGTTGTTGTTTTCCGGAGATCGTGTGTCGATCTTAAAACAGCGTTGGGACTGTTTGTGGGATCGTGTGTCGATCTCAAAACAGCGTGTGGATTGCTCGAGGAATCAATTTGGAGGAGTAGATTGCTTCGAAAACTCTTTGAGGGTTTCACGTGGAGGTAAAGATCCTATCTTTATCTAGTTGTGTTATCTAACTCCGTTTGTTTTCCGCATTGCTTTGAGGAATCAGTTGAGAAGATGGCTGGAGATAGTACATCTACAGTGAAATTCGTGAATCCACATCCGTTAAGGATTGATGTGGTGAAGTTTGACGGCCCGAACAATTTTGGTATGTGGAGATATCAGGTGATGGATGTGCTAACGGTATCAAACCTCGAAGAAATTCTACGGTTGGAGAAGAAGCGTAAATCAACAACTGAAGAATATTGGGACAAGATGAACCGGATAGCGTGTGGCTTGATCAGGTCTTGTTTGACACAAGACATCAAGTATCATGTGTTGCATGAAACATCTGCGAGACAGTTATGGGAGATCCTGAAGAAAAAGTATCTGACGAAAAGCGTCGAATCGCGGTTGCAGTTGAGGAGTAAGCTTTATCGTTTCTAGATGCAGAGAGGATGCTCCATTAACGAACACATGAATAGCTACACAAAGCTTCTTACAGATCTAATTAATATGGATGTGGAGATCGATGAAGAGGATAAGGCGGTAATTCTATTGAATTCTCTTCTTAAAGAAGAGTATGAGACCTTTACTCTTACATTAATCAATGGAAGAAAATCCCTTGACTACAATGAGGCATCTGCTGCTCTTGTGAATTATGAAGTAAGGAGGCAGGACAGACTGTCTTCTTCAAGGAGCACAACAGCAGAGGCATTGACGGTAAGAGACAAGAGTTCCAATCAGAAGGGAAGAGGTGATCAGGGAAGATCGAAGTTCAGATCAGGCTTCAGAGATCTGAAGAGGAATCAGTGCGCCTTATGCAAGGAGTTAGGGTACTAGAAAGTTGATTACCCAGAGGCCAAAGATAAGAAGAAGGAGCCGATGACCGAGACAAGTTTCGCAAAGGTGGTCAGTACTCATGTTAGTACTTCACAGGCGAATGGATCGGATTCAGACTCATCGGTATTCTCTTTCTCTGTTACTACTCCTACAGTTAGTTTCTCAGATAATTCTGAGTGAATCTTAGATACAGGAGCTACCTATCATGTGTGCCCGAACAGGGACTGATTTTCTAGATTTGAGAAGCTAGATAGATGTTTCGCTGTCATGGGTAATGATCATCCATGTAATATAGAAGGGATGGGTACAGTCCGTATCAAGATGAATGATGGGATAGTACGAGAATTGAAGGAGGTGAGGTATATACCTCAATTCAAAAGGAATCTTATCCCTGTTGGTGTTTTGAAAACGTTAGGTCTTGTGGTATCTATACGAGATGGTGTTCTTAAGATGACCAAAGGCTCAATGGTGGTTATGAAGGACGTTCGTCGAAGAAATCTCTACTACCTGAAGGCTAATATAGTTACAGGTTAGGTGGAGACTTCTATTTCTTCAGATAATATTTGCACACAGATCTGGTAGATGAAGGTCAGACATGGAGGTGAAAAGTCTTTGCAAGCTCCTGCGAAGAAGGGATAGTTGGAGCTCATCCTATCAGGATCCTTATTGTGAGAGTATTTATTAGTGATCAAAGTGTAGAGATCACCAAGTGTTCATCTTTGTATTTGGAGGAGTTGGAGGTTGAGGCCTTGGCGAGCAAGTGGGTTCGTATTGTTTTGAGTTCTTGATGGAGCTCATTGTAGAGGTGCGGCCTTGGTAAGCTAGTGAGCTTGCATATGTTATTCTTGCCGGAACAAGTGAGGGACTTACGGGTCCAAGAGTTCTTGAGAGAGCTCATTGTAGGTGTTGCGGCATCGAGTGATCTTGTGGGATCGATTCTAATGGAAATCCTTCATAGTGTTGAAGGCAAATACGTAGAGCAAGTGTGCTCTAACCTCGAAATAATTCTCCCGTGTTTGCAATTGCTTATCTCTCTCTCTCTCACTTGTGTTATATATCTACATGCTTATAATGTTCATCTTTTTATATGCTAGATATATTTGTGCTAAATTGATATATATGCTTGGGTTGTTTGTTTGCTCACACTTGTATTCAACCAAGAGAGTCATAGTGGCACCTCAACTCTTAATCTAGAGGAATCTTGAGGGGATAGTCCAAATTCCTTCACCGAAAATTTGGCTACACTCTTGTGTTATACTTTGTGTGTTTGCATAATAGTTTTAGATTGCTTATTAGTTTTTAATTCTGAATTAGTTTTTGATTAGCTTGTCACTTATTCACCCCTCTAGGTGACTTACAATTGGTACTAGAGCTTAGTGCTCTTGATTTGGATCTAAAAACCTTGAGTTAAAGATCCTATTTTAGCTTATCACAATATTTTTTTTACACACACATGGATTTCATGACACCTCCCTTGTTTGACATTCTTGACTTCCAAAATTGAAAAGTTAAGATGTCTATGTATCTTAAGTCCTTAGAAAATCATGTCTATTTTGTCACTATTAAGTATTCATATTTTATTAATGGCAAACATCTTGAGACTAATGTTTGGACATATATATTGTATAAATATTATTACATTCCTATATATATTCTATAATGAATATTGTAAATAACTTGTCCTAATGTCCTAATTCATGTAGGGTATGATAAGGAGAAGATAATCATGAAATTTATCCAATTAAATTCAAAAGTTCAAAAGAAAGGGATCGATTCAATTCTAAAAGCTATCTTATCTGAAAACTAGATATATCAGATAAGATAATATCATCTAAATTCAAGAGAAAAATGGATTGTTTGAAGACCTTATCTGTTTCACTAAAGATAAATGAATATCTTATCAATTCTAAAAGACAAATTGAAAATTCAAGAGGATAAATGGATAGAGAGGATCAATGGATGAGATGAAGCAATTTAGATTCAGATTCAGGCTGAATACAGTTTAGCATTTTAATCACCTACTGAAACTCAAATCTAATGATTCAAGATGCAACAGAAAGAAGACTTAAAGGGCTACAATTCTTCCGTTGATCACTCATTCCAAATTTTATCAGTTGATAAGTAATATTCAGCAATCAACACGCCAACAGCCTGCAGATTAGAATTGAATTGGATAAATCAAATCAAGTTTGGAGATAACAGGAGAATTCAAATTCAGAAATATCTAGAACTTCCTATCTTCATACGCTTTCTATCCCTCTGGTTTTCTCCTATAAATACCCTCATACCTCGAAGGCAAAAAGGGCATCACTCCAGAGAGAAATTTAGTTTAAGTTTTCTTTTCTTCTTCAATATAATTTTTATTTTTCTTTATAGCTTAGGTTAGAGAGAGTTACATGATTAAAAGAGAGAGAGAGTTATTGTAGAGTGACACTATTTGTAACGGTCCCAGTATAATAAAACCTCAATTTACTTACACCGTCCGATCATAACAATCATTTCCAATATCTTAAAAATTTCAGCAGCACCTCCTTTGTAATTACTGGTCGGATATGATATCCAATACAATATAATAATTTCGGCTAACATCAGCCTACTTATTCTCAATCCAACCATATAACTGAATTTCAATTCATCCACACAATCCTGAAAGTGTTTCGGCTTGACATCGCCTACTTATGAAGAAACATATCAATATGAATTCTAGAGTTTCTTTCATTTATCCACAGAGTCTCAGAAATGATAACTTTCAACTTCACATGGCATCATGTTGAAAAAATACACTTCTTATTACTACAACCCAATACAAGATATCTCGAATGTCCATTTGAAATGAAACTACTACCAGGTTCTCCATATATATGTATATACAAGATTAATGGTCTATCCCAAGACCCACATGTATCATTCACAAACCCAAGTGTTCCAAAGATACAGGAGTTGGATTGATTCAGAACGAACCCTGCACAGCATAGCCCTGACCTCTGCCTCCAAGCAACCTGCAATATATCAGTCTGTGGAAGGGTGAGCTCGACAGCTCAGTGAGGAGGTAGGAATAATTCAAGAAAAGATAATATCTCAACAATAGTATGAACATTCACGCAATAAGAGAAAATTGAAACAGTAAGAAAACAAAGAATCGGAGGCATCCGATAGTTTAATAATCAATACTCCAGTCTCTAAACTTTTGAGGACGATCAGACTCTTATGATCGTACTCCTCAATTATTTCCTGGATTTTTATCTTTATGTGTGATAACGTCTATGAGTTACATAAATAAACTTTCTCGTCTTATGTATACATAGTGTGTATTACTCACGTGCCTTGTATTCCACGCTATAATACACCAACCACCAGAGTTATGCCATAAACCTAGCTTATGCATACCAATAACACTTACGTCGCCAGCCATAATTATATAACATATAATCATATCATATTTCTCATAATACAATAACGCATCACACTTCAAGAAATAAACGGGTTCACATGCACACTTTCACCCAATATAATAATACACCAACCACCAGAGTTAGGCCATAAACCTAGCTTATGCATTCAAATAACACTTA
Organism: Agave tequilana; assembly: GCA_038442645.1. Lineage (NCBI taxonomy): Eukaryota > Viridiplantae > Streptophyta > Magnoliopsida > Asparagales > Asparagaceae > Agave > Agave tequilana. The sequence goes on along the minus strand of JAVJIF010020150.1, from coordinate 6,008 downwards.
CGTCGCCAGCCATAATTATATAACATATAATCATATCATATTTCTCATAATGCAATAACGCATCACACTTCAAGAAATGAACGGGTTCACATGCACACTTTCACCAATATAATAATACACCAACCACCAGAGTTAGGCCATAAACCTAGCTTATGCATTCAAATAAAACTTACGTCGCCAGCCATAATTATATAACATATAATCATATCTTATTTCTCATAATGCAATAACACATCACACTTCAAGTAATGAACGGGTTCACATGCACACTTTCACCTAATATATGGTACTCATTTCAATCAACTAAATTGGTACTCTGATGGTTTCATTGTCATATATGATAACACATCCAACATACCCCTAGTGTCACACACACACACATTTGCATCACCATAACCTTTCATCTCAATCATATGTAAGGATACAATTATATGTATATCATAGCACCGTCTTCGCACTCCGCCTGTGCCATACAGGTCCCTTCTCCCAACATGACATATAGCACCGTCTTCGCACTCCGCCCGTGCCATACGGGTCCCTTCCTCCCAACACGATATATATAGCACCGTCTTCGCACTCCGCCCATGCCATACGGGTCCCTTCCTCCCAACACGATATATATAGCACCGTCTTCGCACTCCGCCCGTGCCATACGGGTCCCTTCCTCCGTAACACAATGTGTACATACATAACAGCACCATATCAGTGCATCCAATTCCATAAGATTCATACATCATGCATACCATTTCTTAAATAAAAACAAACATACTCTCAGTTAATGTTTATTCGTTAGACTGTATGCTTATAGGAATATACACACAATTTGCTTAATCAGAACATGTCACCCAGGTTTTTTAAGCACATAAATCAAGTGATATACGCCCATCATATACATGTCAATCATAATGATTTCTATCAGTGAGACACATGCCAATGCCCTTGTACACCATGTTTCAAACTTCTACATTAAATGCAACACTTATTATACAAGATTGTGTTCAGTTCTGAGCCTGCCTTACTATCCCTTTATTCTTGTAACATGGTGTATGTGTGAAGATATATAATATGGGTGCTTTCTATGTGATGCTCTAAATGTATTTGAACAGAGGAACGACCATGTTCACATGGTTCACACTTGCATAACGACCAGATAGTACATATGTACATATGCCACATACCCATATTTCTCACTTTCAAATCTTCATATACGAGATTTCAAAACATTCATTATATTCAAAAGAGAAGGGAATTCAATAAGTATTGAGAAGATATAACACGTACAACTGAAAGTGTTTATTTCAAGTATCTCGCAAGTTCGGTTACCTTATGGGCACATACTATCCGTATGCAAAAGTATTATTTGCACAAACATCCTGGCTAAATGGATGGGTAAGTTGAGACTCATTGGATTCCTGTCGATACTGAACTCGATATTGTCAATCCCATCACCCTAACTTCCCAATCCTTAATATTACAATAAGAAGATCTTTTCTTTCAATTAGTAATCATGTTCACTCATCTATTAGTCTATTGTCCATACAATTTAGTGTTGGTCGTAACCTGACCATATCAGTGAATTATACAATGATCGGTCTATCATTCTTATCATTAACTTTCGGTGCTTCAGAGATTTCTACCGACTATGTGCCAATAAATACTCTATTCACAGTCCAGTTACTAGGCCACCGAAGAAATCATGTATTAGGATGAAAAATATCTTTTGGAGTCCATAACGCAATAATTCCTTATTTTTGATAAAATTAAAGAAATCAGAGTCTGAGGATAATCACCGCACACTGAGTGTACCTGCAGCCTCGTTATGAGATATTATTTTAAAGGGGTCAGCATTTAAATAAAAGAGTGTGACACACCTGTGTTCATAACATGTGTTACTGAAGAACAGTGTTTAGTTCTAACTCAGCACAACATGCCTACATATATATTCCAATAGCTTTCCCATAGATCCTATCTAAATACGTTTCCTCGGATCTGACCTCCCTAACGATCGAAAATGATTTATCGTAACTACTACTTTTGATATTAGAATGAGACACGAGGATTTCCGTTAACCTTTAGATTTACTGATCTTTCTAGCAATATACTATATGACCCACTTAAGTCGCACGAACAGTTGAAATAAACAGAAAGTCATTTAGACATCTAAAATTCTGCAACTTTGCACTTTTGACAAGTTATCATGTTCCAGTGATAATTTCCAGCACAGACATTTGATTAGGACATCGTAAGCGCGGTTGGAAAGTAGACTCGATTAGCTTTCTAACGGTATATCACATGACCTATTTCTCATTAAATATCCATATGAAAGAAACCCCAAGATTCTGATTTCAGATTTGGACAGACTTTAACAGATTTGTATTATTATTACAAAGTGCTTTGAACTACACAATTTCTCCACTTTTCCTCTTATTTCCTCATCTAAATTAGATCATGAGGAAGGTATAAACTTAGGTATTTAGATTTTTTTTTTTTTATCACGAGAAATTTTTATAAGCGCATTCATAGTTCAATCACTACATGATTGATCACAAACCCTTTTTTAAGTCACCTCCAACTTCATAGTTTAACCTATATCGTAAAGATTTTCTTTATATCTCACTAACATGGCCAAGATTAAATTTTGATTTGCCTTAGTGGTTACCACATAAGAAAGACAAGATGCTCAACCATCCCAAGTGTAAGGAACTTCAAGAAGCTCATTATACACCAATGGTTAGGAGAGATCTTTAACTTGATCTCCCCAATTTACAACGATCCCCGGATTTATGATACCAATTTGACTTTAAGATTTATCTTATCTTCTAATAATACTTTGATCGATACACAAACTTTTACTATAATGACATTCAAATTTTCGGCTTAACCTTGCCTATTAAAGATAACCAATACCAACCCTATATTTCATAAGACATGATCACATACATAACACAAGAGAGTATGTTTCTTGATAAACATACTTTAATCACAAGAAAAGTTCAATTTTAAAAATGAGAATTAGCAACTACACAATTTCTCACTAGCAAGTTATTCCATAATCACAAGAAAAGTTCTACTTTAAAATAAGAATTAGTAATACCTAGCAAGTTCATCATGTATTAGTCCGATGATTCTATGGAGCATTTTATTCCAATTTATGGAAGAACATAATTGCTCAAACATTAGTCCCACAACTCTCAATGAGAGCTTCATCACCATTAACTTAAAATATGAGGTTAAGAATTCTAGGTTTAAGACTTACACCAAATCTGAAAATGTATAAGCCCCATCTCTACATGACATATTTTATTATACAACCTCCTTACCCATCAATTTTGTATAGTGGAATTAATTCAATATACATCAAGATTAAATTTTACCAACTCCTACCTTAAAAAGCAATGAAATTTCAAAGGATATTGCATGTATAATCTCAAGGAAAAAAACTTCCATTCAATCCATAGATCCAAATTTAGGGCTTCACCAAAAGGTAAAATGAGGAAGAACAAGGAGAAACCCACTCACCTTCTATGAATTCCAACTTCCGCCGCCCTAGCCGGCCGCCGCCGCCCAACCGCCGCTTGGTCGGCCGCCTAGCCGGCCGCGGCCTGGCCGGCCGTCCTTGGCCTGCGCGCGCGGATCCGAGCCCAAGGGGAGAGAGGGAGAGAAAGAGTAGAGAGGAAAAGAGAGGGAGAGAAATAGAGTGCTTGAGATCAAGATGGGATTTTTTTTTATTTGGGTTCTAGGGTTTCTTCTCCATGAAGAAACCTCTCAAGGATGAAGATGAAGACATAAAAGGTGTCTTGACTCTTTCAAGAGTCAAAACCCCAAAGTATTACAAGTTTGCCACCTCCCTTCCATCCAAGTGTCACTCCCCCAAATCAAGAAGATCTGGCCATTGATCTTTCTTCTCATGCAAACCTACTCCCTCCACTAAAATATAATATACATAAAATTGCCATTATGCATATTCTTAATAAATACATGCATTACAAGTATAATACTAGTATTCATCTTATTGAAATACAAGTCACATAATAATCATGGTATAGGCATATTCATATATGCCACTAGACATTCCCAAAATAAGTTAAAATCATTACACATTCAATTAACATAATAATTTGAGATTATATTTTTAAATCAGCGTTTAAAAATTCGGGGTGTTACATTCTACCCTCCTTACAAAAGTTTCGTCCTCGAAACTTGCTACTTGAAGAAAGTAAGCATAAACTTTGCATTTCTCTTGCATATCACAAAATCTTCCTTTGATATAATATTTTTCTCAATCATTCTCTTCAAGATTCATTATTTCTTGATCAATTCTATACTATAGCACTTACGATCCAAATTAATCTTGACTCACTTGATATTTTATCATTCCCTTCCTCCAGTGTCCCATACCACTGGCAGCTCATACTGAGGGCCCACACCCTAGCAGAGCACATCCGAATTATGACATGTGGGTACCAAAATCCGAACATAAGGCAGTGATCAAATATCTCGTGGTTCGGGATTAATCATACACGTAAGAACTCCTACCCCCCCTTAAACCAACCATATCAAATAACATTTTCACATACATGCATAACACAACCACGCATATCAATCATACCAATCCGATCTTCTCTTATCATAACTATTCTAAATCTATCCTTATTCTATATCCTGCGCTCGGATACCAACTGTAACGGTCCCAGTATAATAAAACCTCATTTACTTACACCGTCCGATTATAACAATCATTTCCAATATCTTAAAAATTTCAGCAGCACCTCCTTTATAATTACTGGTCGGATATGAATCCAATATATATAATAATTTCGGCTAACATCAGCCTACTTATTCTCAATCCAACCATATAACTGAATTTCAATTCATCCACACAATCCTGAAAGTGTTTCGGATTGACATCGCCTACTTATGAAGAAACATATCAATATGAATTCTAGAGTTTCTTTCTATTTATCCATAGAGTCTCAGAAATGATAACTTTCAACTTCACATGGCATCATGTTGAAAAAATACACTTCTTATTACTACAACCCAATACAAGATATCTCGAATGTCCATTTGAAATGAAACTACTACCAGGTTCTCCATATATATGTATATACAAGATTAATGGTCTATCCCAAGACCCACATGTATCATTCACAAACCCAAGTGTTCCAAAGATACAGGAGTTGGATTGATTCAGAACGAACCCTGCACAGCATAGCCCTGACCTCTGCCTCCAAGCAACCTGCAATATATCAGTCTGTGGAAGGGTGAGCTCGACAGCTCAGTGAGTGAGGTAGGAATAATTCAAGAAAAGATAATATCTCAACAATAGTATGAACATTCACGCAATAAGAGAAAATTGAAACAGTAAGAAAACAAAGAATCGGAGGCATCCGATAGTTTAATAATCAATACTCCAGTCTCTAAACTTTCTGAGGACGATCAGACTCTTATGATCGTACTCCTCAATTTATTTCCTGGATTTTTATCTTTATGTGTGATAACGTCTATGAGTTACATAAATAAACTTTCTTGTCTTATGTATACATAGTGTGTATTACTCACGTGCCTTGTATTCCACGCTATAATACACCAACCACCAGAGTTATGCCATAAACCTAGCTTATGCATACCAATAACACTTACATCGCCAGCCATAATTATATAACATATAATCATATCATATTTCTCATAATGCAATAACGCATCACACTTCAAGAAATGAACGGGTTCACATGCACACTTTCACCCAATATAAAATAACACCAACCACCAGAGTTAGGCCATAAACCTAGCTTATGCATTCAAATAACACTTACGTCGCCAGCCATAATTATATAACATATAATCATATCATTTCTCATAATGCAATAACGCATCACACTTCAAGAAATGAACGGGTTCACATGCACACTTTCACCCAATATAATAATACACCAACCACCAGAGTTAGGCCATAAACTTAGCTTATGCATCAAATAACACTTACGTCGCCAGCCATAATTATATAA